>WNWK01035753.1:0-19577 GCA_009830355.1 Cherax destructor | reverse complement strand
TTTTGGGTCACCCTGCCTCGGTGGGAGACGGCCGACTTGTTGAAAAAAAAAAAAAAAAAAAAAAAGTATGATTGCGTATCTAAGTTATAAAGTTTGAATATAAGTTGAACATATCAATTAATTGTAGCAATGCAACTAATTGAGTGAGATAACAATTTAAAACAATTAGTTGCATTTCAGTACAGTTTACGTGGTCATTATAATGTAAATGTTATGGAAATAGTTAGCTTAGTATGTATTATGCATAACAGGTTTTTACATTTAAGTGATTAGTCAGGTTTTTACATTAACTGAACTAAACAAACATAGTATTTAATCCTCCTACTACTCCCCAACCCTTACATTCCTCCTTTTCTAAATTACATTATATCATCTAAATAGGATGCAAACCCATCCAGGTTAACAAACAATTGGGAAATAAATTTCTGGAAAATACCAGGAGATGAGAAAATTCCAAACGGTAATCTCATATATTTAAAAAGTCCCCTGTGGGTATTAATTACTAAAAGATGTTGGCTCCTCTCATCTACAGATATCTGTAAATAAGCATCCTTTAAATCTAATTTTGTAAATATTTTACCTTTACCCACTACAGACAATAATTCCTCAATCCTGGGTAAAGGATATCTTTCACAATGAATTTGTTGATTTACATATTTAAAATCCCCACATATTCTCATAGACTTAGAGTCAGCCTTTAATACTGGTACAATAGGTACAGACCATTCACTATGCGAAATAGGCTCAATAATGCCTTTCTGCACTAATTTTTCTAATTCTTTCTCAATCATCTCTTTGTGAAAAAAATGGTACTGGCCTTGTTTTCACAAACTTAGGAACAGCATCACTTTTCACATGAATTTTGGCCACGATGCTGGAGATAGGTTTACTAGAATCTACCCTAAAATTATCTAACATTTCTTCAGCACTGTCTAGTTTGTTAATTTTGGTAGATTCATCCAATCCAGCAAGGTAAATCCCTACCTTTTTCATGAGGTCTTTCCCACACAAGTTACTATTATTGGATTTCAGTATATAAAACACTTGTGACACCTCTAATTTATTATATTTTACCGGCAAAACCACCTGTCCCAGAAGGTTTATTTTCCAATTATCATATGCAGTTACCCTCCTAGAACATGGTTCAATGTGCCCCTTTACTGCCTCTACCCAGTCTTTGGATAAAGTTGAGATGGACGCCCCACTGTCAATCTCAAAAGGTACCTTTTTATTGTTAATGATAAACCCATATTTCTCTGCCTTCATGGAAAATACTATCCTCTGAGGCATATAAGCTCATCACTTCCTCATCCGCTGAACTATCACTGCCATCCAGCACCTTAATTGACTTTGTTCTAGGATATCTTGGTGACTGCTGTGTCCGTACTGTCCTGTTTTTGTCAATACCCGAATTTGATACAGCCTTAGGAGACACTTTTGAAGATTTCTCTCTACACACTCTTCTCAAGTGGCCTTTCTTATGACACTTATTACAGAAAAAGTCTTTAAACCTACAAGTACAGTGGACCCCCGGCTAACGAAAAAAATTCATTCCAGAAGCCTGCTCAAGTGCCATTACCGAACGAATTTACTTCCTTAAGAAATAATGTCACGTAGGATAGTCTATTTCAGACCCCCAAAAATACACTTCCACAAGCACTTACAATATTATACTTACACTACATACGTTATCTCGCACCCAAGCCCAGACATACTAGCTAACACTGCAAATACTGAATTGCAGAAAATATCTACCTGGATGATGACCAACAAACTTACTCTCAATGTTGATAAAACCTATTTTATCCAGTTTGGGAACAGAGCTACAAACGCACCACTTAACATAATGATAAACGGGTCCCCTATCACAAAACTCACAGAGGGAAAATTCTTAGGAATCCATCTTGACAGTGGCCTCAAATTTCAGACACATATACAACAAATTTCCAAGAAAGTCTCAAAGACCGTGGGAATACTATCCAAGATACGGTACTATGTTCCACAACCAGCTCTCCTTACCCTATATCACTCACTCATTTACCCCTACCTCACCTATGGAATCTGCGCATGGGGCTCTACATCAATAACTCGTCTCAGACCACTAATAACACAACAAAAGGCAGCAGTTAGAATGATAACAAATTCACACTCCAGACAACATACTCCACCAATATTCAAAAACCTAAACTTAGTCACCATACAAGACATCCATACATTTTACTGTGCCTATTACATACATAGAAAACACTATGCAAATATTAACCCACCACTCAAACTTCTCCTTACCAATTTTAGCAGGACACATGACCATAACACTAGACACAGATCACTCCTCGATGTTCCCCGTGTCCATCTAACACTATGTAAAAACTCAATGCATATAAAAGGCACGAAAATTTGGAATTCATTACCTGTCATTGCCAAAGAAACCCTGCCTGTACCCCAATTCAAAACGATGCTAAAAAACCACCTTCTCACCCAAATCTAAATGCTCAATATCAAACATTCCCAACAAAGTAGAATAATCACTTAATGTAAAAACCTGACTAATCACTTAAATGTAAAAACCTGTTATGAATAATACATACTAAGCTAACTATTTCCATAACATTTACATTATAATGACCACGTAAACTGTAACTGCAATGCAACTAATTGTTTTAAATTATCTCACTCAATTAGTTGCATTGCTACAATTAATTGATATGTTCAACTTATATTCAAACTTTATAACTTAGATACGCAATTATACTTATTTTATAAATTATCAACCATAACTTTTTACCATGTAGTCTAGAATTAAGTAGTCCTAAGAATGCCCACAATGCACAGCATATTAGGGGCTTTTGGCATGTACATCTCATTAATAACTATATATCTTGTCTACCATGTATCATTGTACCATGTCTCAATAAAGTATTATTATTATTATTATTATAATTGTACGATTTCCGGGGTGCTCGTTAGGCGGGGGTCCACTGTATGTAAGTGTATTTCTGTAAGTACTTTTGTAAGTGTATTTTTTGGGGTCTGAAACGGATTAATCTAATTCACATTATTTTTTATGGGAACAAATTCGTTCGGTATCGGCACTCGAACAGCTTTCTGAAAAGAATTAAACTCGTAACTTGAGGTACCACTGTATAGACATTTTGCTTAATCCATCTAAATACACCCAACAATAGAATAAATTAACATAAATATGAGATGTGGTAGCCAAGCGACTTGTGGTAGCCAGGCGACTTGTAGGACTTGTGGTAGCCAGGCGACTTGTAGGACTTGTGGTAGCCAGGCGACTTGTAGGACTTGTGGTAGCCAGGCTACTTGCAGAACTTGTGGTAGCCAGGCTACTTGTAGTCCAACATCAGAGAAAATGTGTACACTATAATATTACTGGGGTTAACTAGAAAATTACTCCTTTCGTATGCCTTCACTCAGGGTGTCATTTCTTCTAAAAATTGTGTTACATGAGAATGGGAGTGTTTCTCTATTTATTCTGCTGCATCAACGAGGAGACTTGTACACAATGTAAAGTGACAAAAACCAGACGTGTTCGCCTGGTTTGTTTACATTACGTGTGGGTGGGGTGGGGAGGGCTGCCCATACTTCCCAAACCTGACTTCCTACAAATAAAACTCACCTCTCACCCTACATTAACACTACAAATATTTTAAGGTAAGTAATGAGTGTACAGTGGCCCCTCGGTTTTCAGTCATCTCCAAACTCGAACATTTATGTAAGTGTATTTTCATAAGTGCTTTTGCAAGTGTATTTTTGGGGGTCTGAAATAGACTAACCTACGTGACATTATTTCTTAAGGAAGTAAATTCATTCAGTAATGGCACTTGAGCAGCATTCTGGAAAGAATTTTCGGCAAAAACCGAGGGTCCACTGTACTGTATATGCATTTTATCGCTCTAGGGTGCTTAATGTCGTAGTAGGTGGGAGTGGCCAGGCAGGATGCCATACCTCCCACACAACTTTCTACAAATAAATACTTCTCACCTCTCACCCTACATTAAGACCATTAAGACTACAATTATTTTAAGGTAAGTAATAAGTGTACTGTATATGCATTGTATCACTCTAGGGTGCTTTAAGCATCGTAATGTAGTATGTGTGGGTGTTGTGGCCAGGAGGGGTACCATTCCTACCACCTTTTGCCCTACATTAAGACTACAAATATTTTGAGGTAAATAATGAGTGTACTGTGTTTGTATTTTACTTTTTAACCCTTTGACTGTCGGAGGGCCCATTCTGAAACTGTCATTCTATGTCGGAAAATTTTGGAAAAAAAAAAAAATTATTTTTTCTTATGAAATGATAGAGAATCTTTTCCCGATGGCAATGACACCAAAAGCATGAAATTTGATTAAAAACTTACGGAATTACACTCTCGCAAAGTTAGCGATGTCAGTGATATATACGCATCGGCGATTTCGCCGACTTTGAGCCCTATTTTCGGCCAATTCCATTGGGACAGTTGACCAAACTCATAGCTATTTCTTTAGAACTGCATTTGTTCTATCGATTGAGTACAAGAAATCACCAATTTACCGATTTCAACTACCCAATAAAGTGGTCAGAAAATGGCAATTTTGCCAATTTCATGCAAAATAAAAAAGATGTCAATTTCAAAATAGGGTCCAGAATAAACAATGCAGACATCCCTAGCACTAAAATAAGATGTTATCTGTTCATTAGTCACGTCTTACATTACTCTTGCTTTCTATTTTGATTTTTTATTCACAAAAAATAGAAGATTTATTGTTATGCAGACTATTGCATTACTGTAAAAATTGTATAAATAATATCTGTGCACTTGTGAAAGAATATTAGACTCACCAGTTGATGTGTATTATACGCGTAGTGTGATTTGTTTACTTTTGAACATTGGCAAAAATCGAACATTTCCGCTATTTTGAGCTCAATGTTTTCTATTCTATCAAATGAGACCATGAAAAAGAGAATACAACCATAAATACTATATGAAAATACACCTCAAAGTCGCATTTTTAATCCAAAAACACGGTCAGAGGTTTTTTTTTCTCATTATGTACTGCTTGCTGCAGGATTTTTTTTATACTGCGCACACTGACCACACAGACCCATTATCTCACATGTGGGCCTACCAGCTTTCTCCTGCTTGATTTGAGGCCGCTAGAATTTAGGCGTATAAATACGTCCGAAACATTGGCTCGTAAGACGTATATATACGTCTGAAACAGTCAAAGGGTTAATGCCTAGTTCTATTGCTAACTTAATATATGTTAGTGTAAACTTGTTATCTGGCATTTATATGCATTTATAAATGGAAAAAATGGAGTTCTACTTTTCGGCGAAGTCTGCTTTCCGGCAGTAGCCTGGAACCTAACCTGCCATATATAAGTATGGCCCTACTGTATTGAGAATAATAACGCATACAGTGGACCCTTGGTTTTTGTTGTAAATTCTTTCCAAAATGCTGTTTGAGTGCCATTACCGAACGAATTTGTTCCCATAAGGACAAATGTAAATTAGATTAGTTGTTTTAGAACCCCAAAAATACACTTACAAAAGCTCTTACAAAAATACATTTACATAATTGTTCGAGTTTGGAGGTGAACGAAAACCAAGGGTCCACTGTATATAGTTTTTAACATATTTGTGGTTAAAAGAATTATTTATCATATTTAACACATCTTTTATGCAGAGAGAGTTACCGTCGAGAACCTTGGGTCCGGGGGAGACCTCTTACGTTGCTGAAGGTGTGAGCACCAGAGACAAGTATGAGTTCTGGGTGTCAGCCTCCACACAACGAGGGGAGGGACCACCTACTGAAAAAGTTTATGTTCACCCAACAACTAAAGGTTAGTATTGTCTCTAGTTTTATTATATTCATGGGAAAGATCTAAACCTGTAATTATAATAATCATAGATTTAGGCTGAGGGACTGATTACCTCATCTTTCACTGTCTTCTGTGTATAGTTCTACAACCCTGAGATACTGATAACCTCATTTTCCACTGCTGTGTATAGTTCAAGGCTAAGGGACTGATAACCTCATCTTCTACTGTTTTCATATATCATCTCTGTATATAATTGAAAAAAAGAGCACTGATTAGTGAAACATTTTCAAATAAAGATAAGAGGTGTTGCACATGTGTGATTCCTCTTCATGTGAACCTATAAGTATCATTCAGTGTGTGGGGAATGTCAAGTAATTACCCATATTTCTTTAAATCAACAGTTCTTTTTGAATGTTAAAATGTACGTATAGCAGAAGAAAATTAAATTTATCAAATTATACAGGTCGGCCATTGCTAATCTGGCATCACTGGGACCTGTAGTGTGCCGGATTAATGAGTTTGCCAGATTACAGAGTGGTTAGGTTAGAATACACTTATATTTTGGCCTTTCTTTGATTAGTTTATCCTGCAGCATGTAAATGTTCATTATTTCTTGTTCACTTATAAAACTGCATTGCTCTAGTCTAGACCTTTTAGCATTTCACCTGTCAACTGAATTAACCTATCAATAGAGAGACTTTCTGCAACATCTTCCTCATTTTTATCACTGCTTTCTCCTCCACTGGCTTGCTGCTGTGGATTTACAACCATCTGCACAATTTCTGAGTCAATATAATGATGAAATTTGAGTCAGTATAATGATTTGAGTCAGTATAATGATGAAATTTGAAATTATGTTTGTCAGAAATTAGTGCCGTATTACTGATGGAATCGGATAACTGATTGCTGGATTAGTGATGGCCGACCTGTACTATAATGTATTTTTTGTTAATATTTGTTGATCTGATATTCCTTGACTGAATTTTTTTTTATTTAGTATCAGCTCAAATTGCATCATTTGGAGGCCCTCTAGAAGTTGCTTGGAAGGAAGATGTAAGATTGCAGTGTCACTCTGTGGGAGAACCGCCTCCTCACGTCACTTGGAAACATAATTCAAAAAATATCATACCTACTGATAGAATTCAGGTAAGAACTAATGTTAATGTTACATGAATTCTTTTAATCTACAAAACATATGGTAAGTCTTGTAATAAAATAAGTTTTATTTAGGTTCAATATATATAGTTGTGCAGAGTATTGTACAATGGTTGCAGTCAGTGCATGCGCATAGGCATATGTTGTTGGTAAATTGTGATGATTTAATGTGGGATAACTCAAAATAAAAGTAAAGTCATTGTGTCTTATTTTTATTGGGGTCTTAACCCCTTTTTATTTTTTGACCCCTAAACTGTCCAAACGTAGATCTATGTTCTGTCACCCAGTGCTCTGAATATTTTGAAAAAAAAAAAAAAAAAATTAATTAAAATAGAGGGCATTTTACTATATGTAATAGGGTAACAAATTTTTTAGGGTCAGTACTTACCGAGATATAAGATCGCAAAGTTGGATCTGGATGCTCACCTGACAGCAACGTGGAGTCCTGCCGCTTGCAGAAGTGTTGCCGATATACCTTTTTTTCTCGTTTTCTTTTAATTTATATAATTTTTATGTTCTGATAATTATAATTTGTAGTAGTTCTTGTGATATCATAGCCAATCTTTGTTCTGACACTAATATTAGGTACTGAAATAGTACTCAAATAGTCACAAACACACTGACAAGTGAACATTTTCACCTGCCTTGGTCACATACTGTTGTCTAGAAATAAGGCCCCGCTTTATGCCGTTTCGCCTTACGGCGTTCCGCTAATATGGCTCCCGGTCATTCTAATGCGGCGCGCCCCACCCGGTTTGTTTACATTCTCCGTGAGCACATCTCTCTATTATGTTTAAACTTTCCAAAATTTCAAGTGTTTTAAAGTTATTGCATATTTCATATGTACTCTGATAATTATGCTTATGTGTACCTGTACCTAAATATACAGTGGACCCCCGAGTTTCGGTCACCTCGGAAATCGAACAATTATGTAAGTTTAATATTGTAAGTGCTTTTGTATGTGTATTTTTAGGGGTCTGAAAGGACTAATCTAATTTACATTTTTCCTTAAGGGAACAAATTCGTTCGGAAATGGCACTTGAACAGCCTTCTGGAATGAATTATGACCGAGACTTGGGGGTCCACTGTAGTACTTACACACTGTGCTGGCGTGCAGGTACACATTAAATCATTAAGAGTGTCCCTCTAGTTTAAACGCCATTGTAATATACTAATACAGTGGTACCTCGGTATACGTCCTTAATGCGTTCCAGGACCTTGGACTTATACCAAACAGGACGTATACCAAACAAATTTTCCCATAAGAAATATAGGGAAAACGATTAATCTGTTCCCATGAAAAAAATCATATTGTTATTGGCATATTATACATTAATGGGGTTGTATAAAATAATTTAAACACTGCTTAATACTAAAATATGTAATTTAAACACTGCTTAATACTAAAATACATACATAAATACAAAAGAATTAGATGAAATAAATGCAAATTTAACCTCACTTTACTTTGCTGAAAAGAGTGGAGTGCCTACTAGGATAGTGCTGAGAAGGGAGGAGGAGGAAATGTTATTGTTTGGAAGGAGAGACCCCTTCTCTTTTCTGTCTCTTTTACCTATTTGGACCTGGTTGAAGCTCACCAGGTTTGACTTTTACTAAAAATCTGTCCAAAGAACTTTGCTTCTGCCTTCTCCTCAGGATGTTTCGGAAGTGTGACATTGTCTGGTCATTCCAGACAATGCTACTATGGCTTGTTTGGGCTTTGTTGGGGTGGTACTTCTCTGCAAAGTTTTTGACGTCCATCCATTTGGCAAAGATTTCCTTGATTAACCCTTTCAGGGTTTTTGACGTACTAGTATGGCTTACGCGCCAGGGCGTTTGACGTACTAGTATGGCTTACGCGCCAGGGCGTTTGACATTAACTTATAATATGAGTATTTAGTTTTGATTGAGTAGGGGGTATCATAATAGTAACATATTATTAAAATTGAGATTATCGTATAGGAAAGTAATAATGAGCATTTTTCAGAGTAGTTTATAGTATGATCATTTAGTTTTGGGTGAGTAGGTGGTTTTTGAGTTGAGTCTTAAATTGATTTTCAGACAAGATTATCATAATATTTACTGGTAGTGAATTCCAGATTCTGGGGCCCTTTATGTGCATAGAATTTTTACGTAGGTTGATATGAACACGGGGTATATCAAAAAGTGATCTGTGTCTTGTGTTGTGGTCATGGGTCCTATTAAAGTTGGTGAGGAGAATTTTGAGCGGAGGGTTTATATTAGAGTGTAAAGTTTTATATATGTAGTAGGCACAAGAGTAAGTATGAATGTTCTTTACGGTGAGTAGTTTTAGACTTTTGAATATTGGTGGAGTATGCTGTCTAGAGTGGGAATTTGTTATCATTCTGACTGCGGCCTTTTGTTGTGTTATGAATGGTCTAAGGTGATTTAATGATGTTGATCCCCATGCACAGATTCCATAGGTGAGATACGGGTAGATAAGTGAATGATATAGTGCAAGGAGAGCTGATTGTGGTACATAATAGCGTATCTTTGATAATATGCCTACTGTCTTCGAGATTTTCTTGGAAATTTGTTGTATGTGTGTTTGGAATTTAAGGCTACTGTCAAGGTGGATTCCTAGGAATTTTCCCTCTGAGTCTTGTGATGGGTGTACCATTGAGCGTTATGTTAAGTGGAACATTTGTGGCTTTGCTTCCAAACTGTATGAAGTAGGTCTTGTCAGTATTGAGAGTAAGCTTGTTAGTCGTCATCCATGTTGATATTTTCTGTAATTCGGCATTAACAGTGTTGGCCAGTATAACTGGATTTGGGTGAGAGAAGACATATGTTGTGTCATCTGCAAATAAAATGGGTTTGAGTAGTTGTGATGCATTCGGTAGGTCATTTATGTAAATGAGGAATAGAAGTGGCTCCAGGACACTTCCTTGAGGGACTCCGACTGTAATTTGTTGTGTGGAAGAGTTCGCTCCATTTGTGTACACGTATTGGCTTCTGTTGGTGAGGTATGACTTTAGATAGTTGAGTGGGTGCCCCCTTATACCATAGTGTGCTAATTTTGTGAGCAGTAAATCATGGTCGACTGTATCAAAAGCTTTGCGTAGATCAATGAAGATTCCCAATGGGACTTCTTTCTTCTCAAGTGCTGTATATATTAACTCCAACATGTGCATAATAGCATCGTTTGTGCTCTTGTTTGTCCTGAATCCAAATTGACAGGAGTTGAGTACATTGTGTGAGACGAGGTAGGAATATATTTGTCTATGAATTAATTTTTCGAAGATTTTAGAAAGCAATGGTAAATTAGAAATTGGTCTATAATTATTCAGGTCTGTTTGATCACCTCCTTTGTGGATCGGGGTGACCCTAGCTATTTTGAGAATTGATGGAAAGGTAGAGGCTTCAATGGATTTATTGAATAGTGTTGCTATAATTGGTGACAGTACCTGTGAAGCTTTTTTGTACATAAAAGTTGGTAAGCTGTTTATGTCTCCTGCCTTGTTTTTAAGGGTGTTGATTATGAGCGAGACTTCAATTGGGTTGGTAGGAGCTAGGAATAGCGTATTAGGGTAGGTGTTTGTGAGGTAGTCTGTTGGACGGGTGTTTGAGCTTGGGATTTTACTCGCTAGATTCTTTCCTATGGTGGAGAAGAAAACATTAAGTCTGTTTGCTGTCTCAGTAGGTGAGAGTAGGGGTTCATCTGCTCTTGATAATTTGATGGTGTTGTCAAATGTCATCACTAATTAGTTCAGCTGATAATAAAAAGATAAGAGGACCCTCATCAATGTCATCCTAGGTAATTTACACTATGTATAATTGTATTTATGTGTTCCTGCGAGATTGAGACAGCCAGCTGGTCAGCTAGCCAGCCAGCGAGCTGGTCATCTAGCCAGCCAGCAAGCCAGGCGGCTGGCCATCCATGCAACCAGCTGTTCAGCCAACCAGCCAGCCAGCCAGCTTGTCAGCTATCCAGCCAGCCAGCTGGTCAGCCAGCCTGCCAGCCGGCTAGCTGGTCAGCCAGCAAGCCAGCCGGCTAGCTGGTCAGCCAGCAAGCCCCAGCCGGCTGGCCATCCATGCAACCAGCTGGTCAGCTAGTTAGCCAGCCAGCTGGTCAGTTAGCAAGCCAGCTGGTCAGCCACAAGCCAGCTGGTCAGCCAGCAAGCCAGCCAGTAGGCTGGCCATCCATCCAGCCAGCTGGTCAGCCAGCCAGCGCCGCTGGTCAGCCAGTCAGCCAGCCAACCCGCTGGTAAGCCAGTCAGCCAGTAGTTATTGTGTAGTATACAAGGAGTGTATATATACAAAATATGGTTTATATTGGTCTCACAGGACATAAAATTTACTTGACAAAATATAATGTTAAAAAATAAAAGAAAAAAGTACGTATAAATAAAATAAATAAACTATTACCGGGTAATAAGTCACTCTGTCTGACTTTTTGGGTTATCCTAGGTTTTCTACACATATGCTGCTATGTATGATAATCTATGTAACTGTATTTGTGTATACCTGAATAAAATTACTTACTTACTTACTTACTGACAGTCAGTCAGCGATGTTGCCGTAAGCGGTTCATTTTCTGTCAATTTCAAGCCTCTATATCTCGGTAACTATTGATAGCAAAAAAATTTTTTTAGCCTATTAGATTTAAAAAAAAAACTATTATTTCATAAGAATTTTTTTTTTTTTTTTTGAAAATTTCTCGACCCTGAGAGAGAGTTAAGAATTGAGGTCTTGACCCTGAAAGGGTTAATGAAGTAGGGGCTTCTATCTCCTCTTCTGAGCCTGAAGAGAGTGCATCCATCTTAGTCTTGTGCTCCTCCTTCTCAAGTTCCTGCAGCTCCTCAGTGGTCAGCTCTTCCCTGTGCCTCTCCACTAACTACTCCACATCAAAAGAGAGGTAAACAAGGGTAGTGCGTGGTGTCGTGACTCATTTTGACCCATACAAGTTCTAGCTCGCAAGTCGTATACCAAAAAAAAATGTTTGCATCCAAACAGGACGTATACCAAGTTGGACTTATTCCAGAGCGGATGTATACCGAGGTACTACTGTATTACACAATTTAGAACAAATTAAAATGATTTACAATATGAAGTAACACTTATAAGTTTGAAGTAATGAGTAAATGGTTGAGCAATCATCAGCAATATACAATAGTAAAATTGAAACAATTTTATGTTTGAAGTAAATGATCAAATAGTTGAGCAGTCTTAAATTATTTAGAAGTTTTTTGAGTAGCTTTTGAGTAACTGGTAAGTATTAAGTAAAGTGTTTGTCTGGTTAATTTTGGGTGATGAGGTGATTTCTAAGTAGGGCCTTAAACTGATTTAGGGTAGTTGATGAGTGGAACAGTCTGCCTAGTAGGGTTATTGAAGCAAGGACCTTGGGTAGTTTTAAATTTGGGTTGGATAAATTCATGAGTGAAAGGGGTTGGATTTGAGTGGGAATTGCACATGAGTAAATAAAATTATCAAAGCTTATTTCTTGGGTAGCATTGAAAATTAGGTTGAACAAATATTCTGTTAGTGGGATGGAATGTGAAGGACCTGCCTAGTATGGGCCAACAGGCCTGCTGCAGTGTTCCTCCTTATGTTCTTATGTGTTCCGGCAATGAATTCCAGATCTTCGGGCCCTTTATGTGCATAGCATATTTGCATAAGGAAAGATGGACACGAGAGATATTGAAGAGTGTTATGGTATTTTCCCTTATTTATCATCAAGGTTCTACATGTACTAGCATAGGGAATTTACTTAAAAGGTCATAGGGTAAAAGGAGGACATTTATAGGCTAAAGATACTTACTCAGGTTTAGCTGCTGCATCTGAAAACTTATTGGTCCTTTCACATTCCTCTTAAAGGTTATTTAAACCAACATTATAAAAATAGAGCTATATTAAGAAGTATATACAGTGGTACCCCGACTTACGATGGTCCCCAAACACACCCTTTTATGTAAGTTGATTTTTTTAAATGCTTTTGTAAGTGTAATTTTGGGGGTCTAAAAGGACTAGTCTATTTTACATCATTTCTTATGGAGATAAATTCGTTTGGTAATGGCACTTGAACAGCATTCTGGAATGAAAAAATATCGTAAGTCGGGGTACCACTGTACATATAATATACAGGTCTCCACTCCTAAACATATAATCAGCCTTTCCCAAAGCACATGGCTCAGCTGCCACCTTCAACTCTCTTTTCCTCAACATTTCTTAACCCTCCAGTGTCTTGATACACTGAAGATCACTGAATGTCATAGTAACATCGATCTACAACCCTCCCCATTACCTTTTGGGCACTCATTCAGCCCTGAAGCCAAGATAAGATCAGCACCTACAACACCAGCTCACTCCAGCAGCCATTGTTTTTCTCTAGCAGGGATTGTGGGAAAACAACAGTCTCTCTAAGCTCCTCCCCCTCAAACAAGAACACATCACTTTGCACATCTCTCAACATTTTTTTTTTTTTTTTTTTTTTATTAACACATCGGCCGATTCCCACCAAGGCAGGGTGGCCCGAAAAAGAAAAACTTTCATCATCATTCACTCCATCACTGTCTTGCCAGAGGGGTGCTTTACACTACAGTTATAAAACTGCAACATTAACACCCCTCCTTCAGAGTGCCGGCACTGTACTTCCCATCTCCAGAACTCAAGTCCGGCCTGCCGGTTTCCCTGAATCCCTTCATAAATGTTACTTTGCTCACACTCCAACAGCACGTCAAGTATTAAAAACCATATGCCTCCATTCACTCCTATCAAATGCGCTCACACATGCTTGCTGGAAGTCCAAGCCCCTCGCACACAAAACTTCCTTTACCCCCTTTCTCCAACCTTTCCTAGGCCGACCCCTACCCCGCCTTCCCTCCACTACAGATTTATACACTCTGAAGTCACTCTGTCTCGTTCCATTCTCTCTACATGTCCAAACCACCTCAACAACCCCTCCTCAGCTCTTTGGACAATCGTTTTGGTAATCCCGCACCTCCTTCTAATTTCCAAACTCCGAATTCTCTGCATTATATTCACACCACACATTGACCTCAGACATGACATCTCCACTGCCTCCAGCCTTCTCCTCGTTGCAACATTCATCACCCATGCTTCACACCCATATAACAGCGTTGGTATAACTATACTCTCATACATTCCCTCTTTACTTCCATGGACAAGGTTCTTTGTCTCCACAGACTCAAGTGCTCCACTCACCCTTTTTCCCTCATCAATTCTATGATTCACCTCATCCTTCATAGACCCATCTGCTGACATGTCCACTCCCAAATATCTGAATACATTCACCTCCTCCATACTCTCTCCCTCCAATCTGATATCCAATCTTTCGTCACCTATTCTTTTTGTTATCCTCATCACCTTACTCTTTCCTATATTCACTTTCAATTTTCTTCTTTTACACACCCTACCAAATTCATCCACCAACCTCTGCAACTTCTCTTCAGAATCTCCCAAAAGCACAGTGTCATCAGCAAAAAGCAACTGTGACAACTCCCACTTTGTATTTGCTTCTTTATCTTTTAGCCCAACACCTCTTGCCAAGACCCTCGCATTCACTTCTCTTACAACCCCATCTATAAATATATTGAACAACCACGGTGACATCTCTCAACATATCTTATGTTATTACAATGAGACATGCAACTTAATATTAGTACATAATAAAATGTGTGCATTATTTATATAACCTATTATATTGAGAAAATCAGTTTAATCCAGCTCTTAAGTTTTAAAAGATGGCCAAGCCTTTTAAACTCCCCCAAGCAGTACTTCTGATTAATTCAATATAATTAGGCATTCATGTTATTTAATTACAACAATACATCCTGGGTTCCATAGCCCCCATAACAAGTCCATAATACCCCATAACAAAGAGTGATTTGTGTCTTGTACAGTGGACCCCCGAGTATCGTAATTAATCCGTTCCAAGAGTTATTACTTAACACGAAGTTTACGAAATTCGAACCATTATTTCCCATAAGAAATAATGTAAATACAATTAATCCGTTCCACAAAAAAATATTCACATACTAAATTAAAAACAATGTATATATATATATATATACATTTACTTACCTTTATTGAAGAGTTGCAGGCATCTGGAAGGTAGAGTTGCTGAGAGGGGCAGGGTGTTAGTGGTTGGAAGGGGAATCCCCCTCCAAAAGGACTTCAGGTAACAAGTCCCTCTCTGGGGTTACTTCCCTTCTTGGTCTTTTAATGCCACTAGGACCAGCTTGAGAGTCACTAGACCCCTGCCTGGTAAAGTAACTGTCCAGAGTCCTCTGTTTCTGGCGACTCTTCAACACTTTCCTGAAGTGCGACATGGCTCTGTCACTGAAGTGGCTGCACAGAAGGCTCATTTCAGCTTGCTCAGGGTGGTGTCTTTCAACAAATGTCTGCAACTCATTCCACTTTGTACACATCTCCTTAAGCACTGAAGAAGGCACCTCCTTCTGTCTCTCACCCTCCTCCTTTGAAGCAATAACCTCAGCTGTGGTCTGTTGCTGTTCCAGATGAAGCTCTTGCAGCTCTTCAGTTGTTAGCTCTACCCTGTGCTCCTCCACCAACTCTTCCACATCCTCACCACTCACCTCCGACCCCAGGCTGTTCCCCAATGCCACAATATCTTCCACAACAGGCACAGGGTCGTCAGGGTCAGGGTCAGCCTCAAATCCTTCAAAATCCCTCTGTTGGACACAACCTGGCCACAATAGTCTCCAAGCAGAGTTCAAAGTCCTGGAAGTCACTCCCTCCCAAGCCTTACCTATAAGGCATATGCAATGCACAATATTGAAGTGATCTTTCCAGAACTCTCTTAGGGTCAACTCAGTGTCCGAGGTCACTTCAAAGCACTTTTCAAACACTGCTTTGGTGTACAGTTTCTTGAAGTTGGAAATGACCTGCTGGTCCATGGGCTGGATGAGAGGAGTGGTGTTAGGAGGCAAGAACTTCACTCTGATGAAATTAAACTTGTCAGACAAACACTCTTGCAAGTTGTGAGGGTGAGCAGGAGCATTGTCCAGTATCAGGAGGCACTTTAGTGGCAATTTCTTATCCAAGAGGTATTTCTTCACACTAGGGCCAAACACTCCAGTCACCCATTCCTAGAAAATCTCCGTAGTGACCCATGCCTTGGTGTTAGCCTTCCAATGCACACACAAATTATTCTTGTCAACACTGTGATTCCTGAAGGGTCTGGGATTTTCATAGTGATACACCAGTAAAGGCTTCACTTTAATATCACCACTGGCATTGGCTCACATCATAAGAGTTAGCCTGTCTTTCATAGGCTTGTGTCCTGGCTGTGCCTTTTCCTCCTGAGTAATGAAGGTCCTGTTGGGCATTTTCTTCCAAAACAGGCCTGTTTCATCACAGTTAAACACTTGTTGGGGGAGGAATTGTTCAGCCTCTACGAACCCCTGGAATTCCTGCACAAATTTTTCAGCTGCATGTTTGTCTGAGCTGGCTGCCTCACCATGTCTCACAACACTGTGTATGCCACTACGTTTCTTAAACCTGTCAAACCAGTCTTTGCTGGCTTTAAAATCACTCGCCTCTCCACTGGTTGCAGGCATTGTCTTGACAAGATCTGTGTGCAACTTCCTTGCCTTTTCACAAATTATCGCCATGGAAATATATCACCTGCTCTCTGTTTTTCATGGATCCACACCAACAACAACTTCTCAACCTCATCCACTGTTTTCGATCTATTTTTCGTTAACATATCAACCCTTTTTGCAACATTAGCTTCCTTGATCTCATTTCTCTTTGCCAGGATAGAGCTGATAGTAGATGGGGTTTTGTTGTACATCCTGGCAAGATCACTCAGACGTACGCCACTCTCATATTTTTCTATAATCTCTGTGGCCGGATTGTGTTGATAAGAGGGATTTTGAAGGACCCTGTGCCTGTTGTGGAAGATATTGTGACATTGGGAACAGCCTGGAGTTGGAGGTGAGTGGTGAGGATGTGGAAGAGTTGGTGGAGGACCACAGTGTAGAGCTAACCACTAAAGAGCTGCAACAACTGGAAGTGGAACTTCATCAGACCAAAGTTCAGGCAATTGCTTCAGAAAAGAAGGAGGAGGAAATGGAAGAGAAGGAGGTGCCTTCTGCAGAGATTAAGGAAATTTGTTCTATGTGGACTAAGGTGCAGACATTTGTTGAAAAACACCATCCTGACCAAGCTGAAACAAGCCATATCTGCAACATGTTTAGTGACAAAACCTTGTCCCACTTCAGGGAAATGTTAAAGAGGCGCCAGAAACAGAGCACTCTGGACAGTTATTTTGTGCGACAAGGTTCTAGTGACTGTCAAGCTGGTCCTAATGGCATTAAAAGAAAAAGGGAAGTAACCCCAGAGAGGGACTTGTTACCTGTAGTCCTTTTGGAGGGGGATTTCCCTTCCAAAAACTAACTCCTTCCTATTTCCTCCTCCCTATCTTCCAGAAACCAGCATTAGTCTTCAATAAAGGTATGTAATACTGATTTAACCCTTTGGGGGTCGACAGGCCTTCTCGGAAACACGTTCTCAGGGTCGAAATTTTTTTTTTGGGGGAAATTCTTATGAAATGATAGAGAATCTTTTTCTGATCATAACGACACAGAAATTATGAAATTTGAATGAAAACTTACGGAATTATGCTCTCGCAAATTTATCGGTCTCGAAGATGTTTACGCATCAGCGATTTCACCCAATTTGAGCCCTGTTTTTGGCCAATTCCAATGTTCCAGTCCACTAAAATCATAGCTATTTCGCTAGAACTCCAGTTCTTCTATCGATTGAGTACAAGAAAGCACCTATTTACCAATTTCAACTACCCAAAATTGTGGTCAGAAAATGGCAATTTGGCCAATTTCACACAAATTTCAAACGATCCCAATTTCAAAATAGGGTCCAGAATAAACAAGGCAGACATTCCTGGCACTAAAGTAACATCATCTCTATTCATTAGTCATGTCTCCATGCCCCTTTTACATTACTTTTGCTTTCCATTTTGAATTTTTATTCTCACAAAAAATATAAGATTTACTGTTATGTATACAACTGCATCATCATAAAAATGGTATAAATAATATCAGCGCACTTGTGCAAGAATATTAGACTCGCCAGTTGATGTGTATTGGATGCATGGTGTGATTTGTTTACTCTTGAACATCGGCAAAAATCGAACATTTTCCCTACTTTGAGCTCAATTTCAAGGTACAGTGGACCCCCGGCTAACGAAAAAACTTCATCCCAGAAGCCTACTCAAGTGCCATTACCGAACGAATTTACTTCCTTAAGAAATAATGTCACGTAGGTTAGTCTATTTCAGACCCCTAAAAATACACTTCCACAAGCACTTACAATATTATACTTACATTATTGAACGATTTCCAGGGTGTTCGTTAGCCGGGGTCCACTGTACTTGTCATTGTCAAACCAATCAAAATCATCTCTATTTCTGTAGTATATCTTCCATTCTATCAAATGAGACCAAGAAAACGAAAATACATCAATAAATATCATACGAAAATAGACTGCAAAGTCGCTGTTTTAAACGAAAAAACGGTCTGAGTTTTTTTTTCTCATGCGGTGTGTGCTGCAGGATTTTTTTTATACTACGCACACTGACCACACAGTGGGCGCCTGTGACGAGCGGTGTACCGCAGGGATCAGTCCTAGGACCAGTGTTATTCATGGTACTGTATATGTAAATGACATGACGGATGGGATAGACTCGGAAGTGTCTCTGTTCGCAGATGATGTGAAATTAATGAGAGGAATCACATCAGAAGAGGACCAAGCAGAACTTCAAACAGACCTGGACAAGCTTGACATCTGGTCTAGTAACTGGCTTCTCGAATTCAATCCCACCAAATGCAAAGTCATGAAGATCGGAGAAGGGCAAAGAAGACCGCTGACAGAGTACAGGCTAGGCGGACAAAGGCTACAAACCTCGGCAAAGGAGAAAGACCTTGGGGTGAGTATAATGCCAAGCACTTCTCCGGAGGCACACATCAACCAGATAACTGCGGCAGCATATGGGCGACTGGCAAACCTAAGATTAGCGTTCCGTTACCTTAACAAGGAATCGTTCAAGACACTGTACACTGTGTACATCAGGCCCATACTAGAATATGCAGCACCAGTCTGAAACCCACACCTGGTCAAGCACGTAAAGAAACTAGAGAAAGTGCAAAGGTTTGCGACAAGGTTAGTTCCACAACTCAGGGGTCTGTCCTATGAAGAAAGGATGAGGGAAATAGGACCAACAACACTGGAGGAAAGAAGGGTCAGAGGAGACATGATAACGACATACAAAATACTGCGGGGAATCGACAAGGTAGACAGTGACAAGATGTTCCAGAGAGGGAACACAGAAACAAGGGGACACAACTGAAAGCTGAAGACTCAGATGAGTCAAAGGGATGTTAGGAAGCATTTCTTCAGCCACAGAGTAGTCAGGAAGTGGAATAGTCTAGAGAAAGATATAGTGGAGGCAGGAACCATACATAGTTTTAAGACAAGGTATGATAAAGCTCATGGAGCAGGGAGAGCAGAGACCCAGTAGCGGACAGCGAAGAGGCGGGGCCAGGTGAGTACAGACCCATTCTTTCATAT
>WNWK01035752.1:0-19578 GCA_009830355.1 Cherax destructor | reverse complement strand
CCAGCTGTACGGGCAGGCCGATTTTCTCTTCCCGACTCACGTAGGGGAGAGTTTTTTTCGGCCTGCACGGCAATTTCCTATTGTAAATGTCAGGTGACCGGAAGCCAGTTTCCCCTGGGTAACCTTGCTTGCTTGTTTACACCTTCGTGCCCGCCAGTATTGTCGTGTCGAGACGACACGTGGTAGGTGGCCGAGCGGATGTAAACAGCCTACCCAGAGGCTGTTTCAAACTGCGCGGCACTATGGTGCTGCCCTCTATAGGCCTATCAAGGTCGGGCTGGTCAGCCATGCTTCTCTCTCACACGGCCTACCTCACTGAAGCAGCCTCTCTACCCTTGCTGGCTCCCGGTCCTCTCACGCTCTGTCCCCGTGTATTCCTACACCTTGCCATTAATAAACTGAGTCTAGTCATCGGCCGTATCTCTGCACCTACGCTACCATTCTACTGCCCAAAGTAAGCAGCCAAGAACATAGACTTAACATGAAGAACAGGAGGAGTGTGAGGTTGTCAGTCCCTCAATCTTGAGTCGATGTTGTCAGTCCATCAATCTTGAATAGAATAACAGCATATGAGCAGAGGAAGCTTATATACTGAAGACAGGAGGAGGGCAGTTGTAGGAGGTGTCACATTTGTTCAATGGGAAGTAGGTCGTGCCCAAGGAATAGGCAAGCGAAGAAATCCTGTATTAAGATACCAAGATGTTGCAGTGTCAGACAGGTTGTGAATGAATGGTTCAGAGAACCGACGAGTTGGTAAATTAGACACATATGCAACACTTGGGTATCTTTATTGAGGAAACGTTTCGCCACACAGTGGCTTCATCAGTCCATACAAAGGAGAATCGTGAAGAACAGGAGTGTGAGGTTGTCAGTCCTCAATCTTGAGTCGATGTTGTCAGTCCATCAATCTTGAATAGAATAACAGCATATGAGCAGAGGAAGCTTATATACTGAAGACAGGAGAGGTGCAGCAGTTGTAGGAGGTGTCACATTTGTTCAATGTGGAAGTAGGTCGTGCCCAAGGAATAGGCAAGCGAAGAAATCCTGTATTAAGATACCAAGATGTTGCAAGTGTCAGACGGTTATGTAATAGAATGTTCAGAGAACGACGATTGGTAATTAGAGTCATATAACACTTGGGTATCTTTCTTGTGAACTTTCCCCACAGTGGCTTCATCAGTCCATACAAGGAGATCGTGAAAAACAGGAGGAGTGTGAGGTTGTCAGTCCCTCAATCTTGAGTCGATGTTGTCAGTCCATCAATCTTGAATAGAAAACAGCATATGAGCAGAGGAAGCTTATATACTGAAGACAGGAGGCAGCAGTTGTAGGAGGTGTCACATTTGTTCAATGTGGAAGTAGGTCGTGCCCAAGGAATAGGCAAGCGAAGAAATCCCTGTATTAAGATACCAAGATGTTGCAACATCTTGGTATCTTAATACGTAATAGAACTTCTCAATCCTCCGAAAAAAATTAATCTGCCCCCATCTCTTCCCCTCCACCTATGCATCCAGAGATCGATATAATCTCATGTTCCTCCTCTCATCTTCTGTGTCCTGACTACCCTTCCCTCCCTCCATCCACCTGATATCAGTAGATCATCAGGGACCTCCCACTTTATTTCTTCTATTACCTTTGCCTCCAGATTGCCTTGTCTCCTGTCACCATTTCCTTTTTTGTGTTTCTTATGACCTCCTCACTTCCCTCTCTACTGAGAGAATCTGGATTCATTTTGGATATCTTTGCTTGTCTTCTTCTTCTTCTTCTTCCTTCATTGTTGCTGTACCTTCTACCCTCCTCATTTATGGTAACACTCACTTTTTTCGTTTCCTCATCCAATCCATTGTTTCTTCTCTAAGGAAATTGAACTTGAACTTGAAGGAAATTTATCATTTAATTTATCCTTCAAAGCAGCAATTATCACATCTAAGTAATGCCAAACACCACTTATAATCCTTTTATCACCAAGATTTTTGAGAGTTCCTCTCATTGACCATGCTTCGTATGCACTGAGTGTAGGGTCACCGCCTCACACACACGCAAGAGGCCACAAGTGGCACGATGAACTTCGATGAGCACTGCTAAACTACTGAACTTGACTGCGAGAATCAGGAATTACGTGTGAGACCAGAAGTTCATATGACAGAATATCAGAGACAAACAGTGAGAGTGGGAAAGGAACCAGCAGGGTTGGACCTTGTATTCACTCCTGATGATTCTGACATTATTGACATACAATACGAGAGGAGCTCTGTGTGCTAGCTACCACACAGTTCTGAGTTTATATAACTTGTTGAAGAAACTGAGCAGACACAGCACAGAAAGAAGGAAACACACTGACTTCAAACGAGGTGAGTTTGTAGGCATGTGACAGTTCCTGAAAGAAATGAGGTTGGATAAGAATCACACACACACACACACACACACACGATCGACAAGTTTCTTTGACACCTCGCAACTACTAATCATACACACACACACACACACATCTCCCAGTGGGTTCTTCGGGAAGGAGCTGAGGTACTGAGTGTGCCACTTACCATAATATTCAACACATCCCTTGAAACTGGGCAGCTACCTGAGGTATGGAAAAAGGCCAACGTAGTCCCCATTTTTAAAAAAGGAGACAGAAAAGAGGCACTAAACTATAGACCGGTGTCACTTACATGTATAGTGTGCAAAGTCCTGGAGAAAATCATCAGGAAAAGAATGGTGGAACACCTTGAGCTGAACAGGATAATAAACACCAGACAGCACGGATTCCGGGAAGGCAAATCCTGTGTAACAAACCTCCTAGAGTTCTATGATAAAGTAACAGAGGTAAAACAGGAGAGAGAAGGGTTTGTTGATTGCATTTTCCTGGACTGCAGGAAGGCCTTCGACACAGTTCCTCAC
Organism: Cherax destructor; assembly: GCA_009830355.1. NCBI lineage: Eukaryota > Metazoa > Arthropoda > Malacostraca > Decapoda > Parastacidae > Cherax > Cherax destructor. Next base: position 16,683 of record WNWK01035752.1, on the reverse strand, counting down.
ATGAGATTAATAAAGAAGTTGGAAGAACAAGCAGGTATAAGAGGAAGGGCACTGGAATGGATCAGGGAATACCTCAAAAGGAGGCAACAACGGGTCATGGTGCGTGGTGAGGTATCACAGTGGGCGCCTGTGACGAGCAGTGTACCGCAGGGGTCAGTCCTAGGACGAGTGTTATTCCTGGTATATGTAAATGACATGACGGACGGGATAGACTCAGAAGTGTCTCTATTCGCGGATGATGTGAAAATAATGAGGAGAATCACATCGGAAGAGGACCAGGTAGGGCTGCAAACAGACCTGGACAAGCTCGACTTCTGGTCTAGCAATTGGCTTCTTGAATTCAATCCCTCCAAATGCAAAGTCATGAGGATCGGAGAAGGGCAAAGAAGACCGCTGACAGAGTACAAGCTAGGCGGACAAAGGCTACAAACCTCGGCAAAGGAGAAAGACCTTGGAGTGAGTATAACGCTAAGCACGTCTCCGGAGGCACACATCAACCAGATAACTGCGGCAGCATATGGGCGACTGGCAAACCTAAGATTAGCGTTCCGTTACCTTAACAAGGAATCGTTCAAGACACTGTATACCGTGTACGTCAGGCCCATACTAGAATATGCAGCACCAGTCTGGAACCCACACCTGGTCAAGCACGTAAAGAAACTAGAGAAAGTGCAAAGGTTTGCGACAAGGTTAGTTCCACAACTCAGGGTCTGTCTTATGAAGAAAGATTGAGGGAAATAGGACTAACAACACTGGAGGAAAGAAGGGTCAGAGGAGACATGATAACGACATACAAAATACTGCGGGGAATTGACAAGGTAGATAGTGACAGGATGTTTCAGAGAGGGAACACAGAAACAAGGGGACACAACTGGAAGCTGAAGACTCAGATGAGTCAAAGGGATGTTAGGAAGCATTTCCTCAGCCACAGAGTAGTCAGGAAGTGGAATAGTCTAGAGCAAGATATAGTGGAGGCAGGAACCATACATAGTTTTAAGACAAGGTATGATAAAGCTCATGGAGCAGGGAGAGCAGAGACCCAGTAGCAGACAGCGAAGAGGCGGGGCCAGGAGCTGAGTCTCGACCCCTGCAACCACAATTAGGTGAGTACAATTAGGTGAATTAGGTGAGTACACACACACACACACACACACACACACACACACACACAAACGTGCGTACATACAAACAGACACAATCACATACACAGACAAACACACACAAGCACACAAACACACACACACACACTTCGGGGGGTATACCAACAAGGGCTGGATGAAATACAACCAACCAAGGAGGAGGTGAAGAAGCTGCTAAGTGAACTTGATACCTAAGTGAACTTGATACCACTGTTTAACTTAAATACAAGTCCTGGCTCCTAAAGGCTACTCAACCTGCTATCTAGGGACATTTAAATTACATTGTAAAAGCAACTACTCTAGGGCCAACATTTACCTTCATACAAATTATGAAGCATAAATGTAAATAGGTAATGTTATGAGGAAGGACACAAAAACTCACCTATACAAAAATATAATACATTAATAGCAACGTATATACAACCAACAATCTACTCTACAACAACTTCACCTTTACTCCAGTTTACATTAGCTCACTAGCACACTGCTACCAGTGAGTATAACAATATATATAAACATTTATAAACAGGGAGGCTCCATGATACTTCTTTCCCCTTCTTCTGCTCTACGAAGAAAGGTTAAAGAAAATCGGCCTGGCGACACCAGAGGACAGGAGGGTTAGGGGAGAAATGATAACGACATACAAAATACTGCGAGGAATTGACAAGGTGGAGAGAGCCAGGATGTTCCAGAGATGGGACACAGAAACAAGGGGTCACAGTTGGAAGTTGAAGACTCAGATGAGTCAAAAAGATGTTAGGAAGTATTTCTTTAGTTATAGAGTTCTCAGGAAGTGGAATAGTCTGGCAAGTGACGTAGTGTAGGCAGGAACCATACATAGTTTTAAGAAGAGGTTTGATAAAGCTCAGAGCAGGGAGAGAGAGGACCTAGTAGCGACCAGTGAAGAGGCGGGGCCAGGAGCTATGAATCGACCCCTGCATCCACAAATATGTGAGTACAAATAGGTGAGTAAACACACACTACACAGACACTGGTGTCACCATGACTGTACGGTTCCCGGCTCACACACGCCAACACGCCGTTAATTCACATCACTTCAAAAAGTTTGGCACTAAAATGCACAATATTCCATCACGTTCTGTAATATATGAGCGCATTGCTTTTCCTGTAGTATCAGGGGTAGCCACACACACACACACACACACACACACATACAAGCGCAGCACTAAACTACAAACCAGTATCACTGACATGCATAGTATGCAAAGTCATGGAGAAGATTATCAGGAGAAGAGTGGTGGAGAACCAAGAAAAGAATGAGCTTGTTGGTAAGTGACGAGGTGTCAGAGTGGGCTGAAGAGCGGGGTTCCACAGGGGTCAGTCCTAGAACCGGTGCTATTTCTAATATAGGTGAAAGACATGAAGTAAGGAATAGACGCAAAGTGTCCCTGTTTGCAGACGATGTGAAGTTAATCAGAAAAATTCAGTCGGAGAAGGACCAGGAAGGACTACAAAGGGATATGGTCAGGCTGCAGGCCTGGTCCAGAAACTGGCTCCTGGAGTAAAACCCCACCAAGTGCAAAGTCATAAAGACCGGGAATTGCAAAAGAAGAGCGGAGACGGATTCCAGTCTAGGGGGCCAGAGGCTACAAACCTCACTCAATGAAAAGGATCTTTGGGTGAGTATAACACCAAACACATCTCTTGAGGCTTACATCAACCAAATAACTGCTGTGGCATTCGGGTGATTAGCAAACCTAAGAATAGTATTCCAACATCTCAGTAAGGAGTCGCTTAGGACTTTGTACACCGTGTACATCTTGCCCATATTAAAGTATGCAGCACCAGTTTGGAATCCACACCTGGCCAAGCACGTCAAGAAATTAGAGAAAGTGCAAAGGTTTGCAGCGAGACTAGTCCCAGAGCTAAGGGGAATGTCCTACAAGAATGTCCTACGAGGAAAGGTTAAAGGAAATCGACCTGACGACACTGTAGGACAGGAGGGTTACAGGAGACATGATAACGACATATGAAATACTGCAATGAATTGACAAGGTGGGTGCCAGATATGCGAGTCAGAAACAAGGGGTCACAATTGGAAGTTGAAGACTCAGACGAGTCAAAGGGATGTTAGGAAGTATTTCTTTAGTCATAGAATTGTCAGGAAGTGAAAAAGTCTGGAAAGTGAGGTAGTGGAGACAGGAACCATATATTGTTTTAAGCCGAGATTTGATGAAGCTCATGAAGCAGGGAGAAAGTGGACCTAGTAGCGACCAGTGAAGATTTCTTCATCTATGAACTCTGGACTACAAATACGTAAAGCTCTCAAAAACATTGATGAGAAAACCGACAGTTTCATGATCTAAAATACCCAAGAAACGTAATTGATAAATCATTTAAAATAGCTAGAAATATTTTCTTCAATCCAAAAAGGGACAACCAACCTTATTCAACTAAAAATATGTTGGTTCTCCCTTACCATGAAAACTTGGTTGATATGCCTTCTCTTTTTAAGACTTTTATTATCAAAGTTGTATTTAAAATTCTTGATACAGTAAAAAAAACTTTTGATAAAAATTCCCCCAAAAATGCTTAAGGATGTCTATAAGATTCCTTGCAAAATATGCGATAAAGTTTATTACGGTCAAACTGGTAAAAGTCTTGAACTAAGATTAAAACAACATGAATATACCTTTAGAACTGGACAAGATTCTAATGCTCTTTTGTTCATGCAAGAGATTTTACCATCCAATTGATTTTCAAAATGCTGAGAAGGTTGTATCAAGCAAGTCCATGGTTGACAGGAATATAATAGAATCATGTTTCATTAAAAGCAGTTTTGAAAATAATGTGAATATTTATTTTGGTTTATATAAATTGGAATCATTTATAATTAATACAATTTGGGAAGAATTTAATGATACATTAGACAAGTAAAAATCTTAATGCTTGGGTAGAGTATCAGATGTGTTTCACAGAGTCGGGTGTTGTCACGCTACTGTGAGGTGTAGTCTTGCCCCATTATATGCCCTCCTGTTGATGTTTTGTTTTATAGTTCCTTGATAATGTGAGAAGCCACAGAAACCGCTTTGAATTTCCAGAGTGGTTGTTTGCATATATATATATATATATATATATATATATATATATATATATATATATATATATATATATATATATATATATATATATATATATATATATATATATATATATATATATATATATATATATATATATATATATATATATATATATATATGAAGACAACCACTATGAAAAATAGAGGAATTCAAGCGCTTTCGTGACTACTCACATTATCAAGGAACTATAAAGAAACATGACAAGAGGGCTTATATAGGCAAGACTACACCTCACATACATCACACTAACAAAGACTACACCTCACAGTAGCGTAACATCGCACGACTCTGTGAAGATAATAAATGATAAATTGGACTAATCTTAATTCTTGGGAAGAGTTTCAGGTCCTTTCTTATTTTCCTCTTCACAGAGTCGTGCGATGTTACGCTACTGTGAGGTGTAGTCTTTGTTAGTGTGATGTGACTGTGAGGTGTAGTCTTGCCCCTTATATAAGCCCTCTTGTCATGTTTCCTTTATAGTTCCTTGATAATGTGAGTAGTCACGAAAGCGCTTGGAATTCCTCTATTTTTCATAGTGGTTGTCCTGCATATTTTGATATCACCTGATTACTGTGATCTTTTTGCATATATATATATATATATATATATATATATATATATATATATATATATATATATATATATATATATATATATATATATATGTATATTGTTGCATGCAAAGAGTATGTAATCTTTATTCGGAGCATGTTAAACACACCCACATAATCTTCCCTCCAACCAGCGAACCATCGTTAAGGGTTTGGCGATGGGGGCCCCATCATCAATTCAACGACTCGGTTTAGCCAATTATAATGCGAGTTTGACAATGACAAGGTGACGTGGATACCACTCACAGTTTGTCATTGGAATTCCTGCATAGAGCTGGTTGTGGAAAGTTGTCTGTCTTTTGGCTGCTGTTTTGCCTTGACAACTGTGCCGTGCACTAATACTATTCTTTCTGTATATAGTGTACATATGTGTAAAAAGCCCTTTTCTATTTACTTGGTGAAGGAAAAGACAAAAGTCTTATATATTAATCTAACTGCTGCATTGATTGACCTCTTCGCTCACGGGCCGAGAGGTTGTGCTGCGCAGTTGCTCCTGGTCCAGTCTTTGCGCAACTTCCGATTTTCTCAAGATGGCGACCAGTGTTCGGAGGAGGAGCAACACGGTGTGTGGAGCTTCTTAAGGGAGCCATTTACCCAGCTAACGCTTCAGTGTTGCTGCGGCGATAATCCGTGACACTTTTGTATTTGTCATGAAGACCTATATATATGGCATTGCATTAAATGGTTCGACGAGGATCTTCGTGAAGTTTGGTACAGTGGAGGCTTATGAAAAACTGTGGAGAGGTACCAGGAGAAGCACCTCACTGTCAACACTGGGATAGAAGTCCGGCTCAGGGATGCCTCTAAACATTACACCTTTGTGAAGGTCCGTAATGTGCCATTTGAGAGCCATTGGATTGGATGTCAGTGAGCCTTTGAAAGGTATGGTGTGTCATTCTACGACTATGGGAAGGTGGACTGAAGGAATATATGCTGGGTTGCCAGAAGGTTCCTTCACATTGAAAATGACTTTGAAAAGGCCTATACCGTCCTATGTACTGCTGGAGGCCTTTAGGACGCAAGTGTTTGTTACCTACAGCAGGACAGCGTAGGACATGTCGTATGTGTGGGGAATATGATCACATGGCGGCGGGGTGTTCCACCATCATGGCCCCAAGACCAATGGTTACACAGGTACCTGTGATGCATAACCCCTTGGAGGAGTCAACACCTGAGATTGTGGAAGGAGGGGAGGCCAGTGGGGCAGAAGGGGGGGAAGGTGTGGGGGAAAGTTGTGTAACGTCCCCTGAGGAGTTGAAAGCTCCAACAATCGATGAGCCGGGAAAAGATAATGAGTCTGGGGATTTGGTGGAGGTGGGTGACCTCCAGGTGGACCTTAAAACCATTGCAAGAGATGTTGCGAACGTTTCTGGAAGACCCGGGGTGATTTCCTCTGGAGTTGAAGGACACTTACAGGTGGAGGAGGGTGAGGCTTAACCAGGACGTGAACGTGCCAGAAGCTGGGGAAGACGGGTTTTGCAGGTCAGGAAGGGGAGGCTGATGTGCATGGGGGATGGGGCACGGATGAATGAGGTAGGGGAGAATCAAAAAAGAGGGCAGGTGAGGTGTCAGATGATGATGTCCTCACACCTGGCCAGCTACAGGTAAGAAAACATGTGTAGAGATGGCACGGAAGGGGGAGGTGGGGGCACAGGTGGTATGGGATCAGGAGTGGGGGAGTGTTAGAGATAAGGTTTAGGGAATTTGCCACGGCCCGCCCGCAGAAGCGACCCCCTTTGGCGTATTCAAGTGTTTAACGATTAATGTGAATGGCCTAAGGGCAGAAATTAAACGTAGGTGGGTGGAGGTAGTGTTAAGACGATATGACGTAGATGTAATTTTTATACAAGAACATAATTTAGGTGTGGTCGAGTTGAGATTGAAAGGTTATGAGGTGTATGCAGGTAACTCAGGGAAATTAAAGGGGTGGGGTGGCTGTGGGGGTGAAGGAGTCAGTCCCTTTCGGTTGTTAGCTTGGGAGGAGGGGGAGGGAGAGTGGTGAGGGTGGATGGGCATTGGGGCGACATTCGGTATGTTTCATGGGAATATATATGCCAGCTGACAATAATCGACATGTAAAGGATGAATTTGTAGGGAGGTTTTGACATATCATTTACGGGGTTTGCCTATGATTACTCTGATGGGTGGGGATTGAATTGTATAATCAGGAAAAAGATGTAAAACCTAGAGGGGCGGGTTTGAATTAGGGCGTTGCGTGTTTTACAGGGAGGGGAGTGTTCGATGTGGTACGGGGTGATGGGTGGAGGTGGAGCATACTTTGTGGAAGAGGCTATGCAGCCCGGTTGGATCGTGTTTATGCAACAAGAGACGTTACAGTGGGGAGGGTGCAAATGCTTGATATTGGTTTCTGACCATCGTGGTGTATTAGTAGAGGTGAGTGGGATGGAATGGTCCGAAGGTACAATGGTTATTGAGTTGAATGTGCGTTTGCTGTAGGGGAGGGAGGGAGGAGGTCGTTTGAGGAATGGTGGGTCCTTCTGGTTAGAAGGAGCAGAGGTAAGGAGAAAGATTTTTGGGCTGAGTGGGAAAAAAGTGCAAAGGAGGGAATAAGGAATTTTATAGGAATCAAGGAAGAGATGAGGCAAGGTGGAAGTTTGGTCTTCAGAAATATTTGAGGGTCAGCTTAATGAATGCTATGAGGGTGGGGTTGGTAGGTATGGGGAAATAGAGGGTTAAGGGAAGGTTGAGGGATATTCAAAATGATCGTTTTGATGTGATCAGAGTAAGAGGAGGTATTGAGGAGGCGTTGTGGGGAGATAGACCGTCAGGTTGCGTGTTGAGGAGGTTTAGAGATAGGCAGAGGGGTAACACGATTATGGGGATTGAGTGTGTACAAGGGTGGGAGGATATGAAGTGGGACAGGTGCTCAGGACAACGGATGGCATAAGCAATTATGCCGATCATTGGTTTGGGAGAATTATCATTGAGTGTAGGGACGGTAGTGCCGGGAGGTCCTTCGGGAAGGGATCCTGTGTCGTTTGGGAGGAAGACCGTAAGGAGTTGGGTGGAAGTATAAGTGAGGAGGAAGTGGGGAGGCAGTGTCTAGGTTAGACGGGATACCGAATGATTTCTATGTAGTGCATTGGGAAACGTTGAGAATGTTTAGTGCATTTGTTTAATTGTATGAAGGATGGGGTAGGTTAGGGAGACGCAGGGGACGGGTAGTTGTTCTGGTGCCGAAAGGAGGGAGGGGGGAGAATCTTGGGTAATTACAGGGCGATATCCCTCATGTGTGGAGATTATAAATTTGCAAAATTTTAGGGAATAGAATGAAAAAGGTGCTTGACAAAGTCATACATCAGGGCAGTTTGGTATACCTGGAAGAAGTATGAGTGTAGGACATGGGAGAATCAGGGATTTTATTGAAGGTAGGACGGGAGGGTGTCTTGGGAATAGATTGGAAGGAAGCATATGATTGTGTGAATAGAAGCATGTTGGGAATTATATTGAGGAGTCAAGGTTTTGGGGAGAAATTGCTGGATGGGTTGAGACATTGTATAGTTCTGCGAAGGTGTGTGTACAGGTGAATGGTAAGTTGGGGAAACAGGTGGTGATGGAAAGGGTCTGAGACAGGGTGTCCCATATCTCAGATCCTTTTCGCGTGCATGCAGGATCCCTTTATAGGTTAATAGAGGAAGGAGTAGGGAGAGGGGAGAGAGGGAAGAGGGGGGTGAGTAGTGTGGGCATCGTGGGGTATGTGGATGATAATACTGTATTGGTGGGTGGAACAGAAGGGCTGGTTAATGTGGGACGTATTATAGAGGTCTTTGGAGCAGCGACGGAATGAGGGTTAATGGAGCCAAATCTAAGTTATTGGAGGTGGGTACGTGGGTGGGGGGCTTGGGGGAAAGGGGTATGGATGGAATGTTGTGGATAGAATAAAGATCTGTGGAATTGTGTATATGGCAGATGTGAGAGTGGCCAGGCAGGTGAATTCTGAGGAGGTGGTGGGTAGGGCTTTGGGTAGAATGAGGGGTTGGAGGGCAGGATGTTACGCTGTTACAACGTGTGGTGGTGGTGAACACACTTGTATACAGTAAGGTTGGCATGTAGCTGCGGTGTATCCTTTAAGGATGGTCGATATCAGGGAATTACAAAAGTGTTATGGTATGTGTGGGGGTATGGGCGGCCGTGGCTTCAAAAGGAAGTTGTCATGATGAGTTGGGCCTCATTTCTTTGTAACATCGTGTGAAAGCAGTTTATGTGAAACAGTGTTTTTTAAGGAAGGGTGGGGTGAGAGGTCAACAGTAGGAGCGGTCATGGAGGATGTACGGAAGTGGTGGAGTGGGAGGGACCTGCGGGTGTGTGAGGACATGGCTAGACAGTTATTGGCAATGAGGGAGCCTAAAAGGGCAAAGGTGGGCAGGTTGGGGACGGGGAGTGAAAAGGGTGGGGTGCTACAGGGTCAAGCGAATTTTCCAATTTATGATTGGAGGGGGATTTGGGGTAGGTTCAGGAAGATCCGTTTATTGCCTAAGGTACGGGAGGTGGTTTACAGATTTTTATTAGGTATATTGGCATCGAGGTCTGAATTATATAGGATGGGGTTGGTGGGTACGAATGAATGTCAGAGGTGCGGAGATGAGGAGACAGCATATCATGCTGTATATTTTTGTGAGTCTTTAGAGGGGGTGAGGCTATGGTTGTCAAGGGTGATTGGATTGGTGGGGGGGAGAAAAATTTCGACCTTACGGGCTTTAAGCTTTGATGTTGGGGAGTATCGAGAGAAGTGGGGAGGGCAATTATGTATGTAATTGCGGATTTCTTGTATGTATCATGGGAATGAGAGAGGTGGGAGGGATTGTAGGGTGAAAGCCTTAGCGGCTCATGTGTATCGCTCAATGTGTAGGAATAGGCTATTGTATGGAGATAAATGGGTATCAAGTTTCTCTGAGGGATATAGGACATTAACAGTAGCAAAGTTATTACGGTGATGCAGAGTAGAGCTGGAAAGGACTGGATTCTTTGGAAGACAGAGTAGTTAGGGGGTCGATGTTGTGTTGAATGAGGTTTTAGGGTGCATAGTAGTGTGAATGTTGAGGGGGTCGACTGGCGACGAAAATGCTTGTTATTGAGCAACGGGGAAAAGACAGCTGACGCGGAAAGGTGTTGAATAGGTATGAGAGGATGACAGGATGAACTTGTTTGGACTTGACTTTACGTAATGACGTGACAAAGACCAGGTTCAAGGGAAAGGAGTACGCACAAGGGGGCTTTCTGAAGTGTTGGAGCATGGTAATTGATGTTTGTTTTATGAGACAGGAAGGTATAGTTCCTGACGCTGTACGGGATCATGTTAATATTGTTCTCAAATAGTACATATTATGTTTCTTATCAGTACTCTCAAAATAGGTAATTAAAATTTGTTGTGGAGTTATTGTAATATTACCACAAGATTAGTGGTATCAGAGAAGGTTTTTTACATTATCATTGTCATTGTATAATGTTATTGTATAGCTCCGTTTCATATACATCATATCATTGTCGTTAGGCAATGTGAAAGTACTGTACTGTTTTGTATAGCTTTTAGAATTAATGATGCTAACGATCTTATTGAATGGGTATTATTTGGGAAAAATTTTGTATGATGATTAAAGGTATCATCATAGTACATAGATTATGTATAGCAGTACTTAGTTCTTATTTTTTGTGTGTATTTATGAATTATTGTATGTTGTTATGGTGATATATGCTCTGGGGTTAGGATACGTGCTTGTATTCAGTGATAGGAGTAGTCTAATAGGGATAGGGAAGAAATTGAGTTGGCCTTGTCCAAGGATATGTGACAAGTGATATGTGTTATGAGTCTTGATGGAATACCCATCATTTAGATGGTTATTCCTTTATATGTTGGATAATAACTTACAACTTGAGTGGTATCAGATAAGACTTCGAATAATTGCTATTATGTAATGTTACAGTAAAGCACAGTTTAAACATAATTAAAATGGCAGTCTTAATGCCTATGGCCTCTTAGGTTAGAGGTATTCAGTAATATTTATGCATATATGTTTTATGTAGAGGTATTTAGTTCACAATTTATGGGATATAGTGGCCTGTGGTCGTGTTGTATTTGTATAAAACAGGGTTTTATATTTTATCTGTATGATGTTAGTTTTTAAGTGGTTATGTTCAGAAACCACAAGTGGAGTGGTCTCAGATACGAATTTTCTTTGTATCATTGTCACTATATAATGTTAATGTTTTGTATAGTGTTGCAAAGTTTGTTGTTAATGTACCTGTATGTGTTTTATAAATAAAATATAAAAAAAAAACTGCTGCATTTTCTACTGTGTTTCTTTGCTCCAAGCCCTTTTACACTCAGGATAACAGGCCATTGACCCTGAGGTTATATATATATATATATATATATATATATATATATATATATATATATATATATTTTATATATTATATATATATATATATATATATATGTATATATATATATATATATATATATATAATATAAATATATAATATATATATATATATATATATATATATATATATAGAAGAAATATATGAAATAGACTTGTGACATACATTATCAAGGAACTATAGTTCCTTGATAATGTGAGTAGTCACTGAGCGCTTGAATTCTTCTATTTTTTCATAGTGGTTTTCTTGCATATTTTGATATCACCTGTTTATCAGATCTTTTTGCATATATATATATATATATATATATGTCGTGCCGATTAGGTAAACTTAGGATTTTGGCTTAAATAGCAACGCTCACCTTGCCATATAAGACAAGTGAAAATTTGTGTATGCTAATTTCGCCAAAATCCTTCTGAACATAACGAAAAAATATATTTCATTGTGTATGTTTATTATTAAATTAATGATAACGTATCAAAAATATATTTAGTTGGGTTAGCTAAAATAAATTGCGCTTGTTGTAATAAGGTTAGGTAGGTTTTCAAAGTTTCTTTGGTACAAAATTATAAATTCTTACATTAACATAAATGAAAAAATATATCTTTAAACGTATAAGAGAAAATTTTAGAAAGGACTTAATTTTAGATGAGTTCTTGCTAATTGACCAGTTTTACCTAATCGGCACGACATTATATATATATATATATATATATATATATATATATATATATATATATATATATATATATATATATAATATATGTGCGGAAAAGGCAAGCGAAATTTTTTTTTTTTTTTTATATTTTATTAAACATAAACTTACATACATTATGAACATACCTTGAACCAAATATAACAAAACCAAACAAATGTACATAGTAAAATATTAACTCATTCAAACGTAACTTTTCTGTAACAATATTAAATAACATCAAAAAACATAACATATTATCCAAACATTAAACAATAGCAAACATCTAATCGAGCATCAGACACCAAAAGGTGTATTTATTTATGACAGAGCTATACATTCTCATTATCAACTTGCAACTAAACAATTTAACTCCAAATCCACAAAATAGATGAAATCTGCTCAATAAACCTAAAAGTACAACACACCGACCACACCTGGTTATTACACCCAAAAAAATTAGCTTTAACCAACAACAAAATGTACAACATACCCCACAACCAACCTGAGCCAAAAACATTATAAGCTCTCACAAAAAGGATCAACTGATCACTATCAGTCATACAAACATAGAAGCCATACATTAAAACCCTAAACATAAAGGCTTCCAAACAACATACAACAAACCATTCACTTAATTGCTACAAAATATTAACCATCCATAAAAACTTCCACTTCCACACATTCCATCCTTTCACACTTGACAATACAACAAACCAAACATTCATAACACTTCACCACACAGGGTAAAGTAAACAAAACCAAACCGAGGCCTATACTACCTCAAACACCGTACCAAGATCTCAACACAAGGCTTAAAACAGAACCTTATAAAACATACCGTGATTCCTCGCATAACACCAAACACACATTCATGTCCACAGGAACACAGCTAAAACAGAAGGAAACCAAAACCCTCCCACCCCTAAGAACTACAGCTATACCCCCTCCCTACACCTACCAAACACATCCCAAAACCCCACCCACACTAATATAACCTCAACAACCCCTCCACTGTCAAAACTCTATACCTGACGGAAAAACTCTCCCAACTCCCCCCTAAATCTCCCTATTCCTACATTTCGTTCTAAAATTAGGGCAGCCAAAGCTTTAACCACCACCCTCACCTCCAAACCCCTCATACTCCAAAACACGAAAATATAATCCAAAACAATGTACGTCAATGCCCTGCACACTTTCCAGTAATCACCCAAATCTAAACTTAAAGCACGCAACACGGACACACCCTCCCACTAATCAAATTCAACACCCCCTACCCAATCCCTCACCTTTCCCATGTCCCTACAAAATACACCACATGAAATGCCGTCTCCCACTCCCCACATTTATCACACTCCCCATTATTTGTCATACCCATCATAAAAGCTGACTCTTTGCTACCAAAATCCCATGCAAAACTTAAAACCCACCTCCTGAACACTTGGTCGAACCTTAACCTTCCTAAACCACCACCAAATCTCTTCCAGTCATACAAAGGGGAAAGATTCCTCTCCCCTCACAACCCCTTTCCCTACACCCACCCTATCCAACCTACTAGCTCAGTACCTTTACCGAATCCCAACCACCATAAGTAACCGAAGGACCCCTCACATCCCACTAACTCTCTACCTCCCCACCACTTCCTCGCCTCCCTCATCACCCTACCCTATGCGCCTACCCCCTGTCCCCAGAAAACGAAATTCCTGTTTCAAAAACACTGCGCAGCCTCAGTCTTAGAGGAACCAAACCCAAACCCCACATTTAACTCTAGTTTCCACCACCTCCTTATTTAACCAGTGCCTATCCCTTCCCCCCACAAAATTATAAACTCCCTTTTCCAACCTACGAACATCCTCCAACAAAGGTAAAACTGCCGCCTAAACCATAACTTACTGTATACTAATACATTCACCACAACAACTCTTTGTAATAAAGTTACCTCCTTCACCCCCAACCCTTCATCCTATCCATAGCTTTATCTACCACCTCCCTAGAATTCACCTCCCTTGCCCTTACTAGATTACCACAAACACTATACCACAAACTTTCAACTCACCAAGACCATCCCTCCCTTACCCCAACGCTCCCCTATCCAACTTCCTACCTCTAACAAAACCGATTTACTACTATTAACACTCATGCCCGTCACCTTACTCAAACCTCCCCCACCAAATCACTGATCCATCAGAAACATTCACTAGATGTTACCAACAACGTGGTATCATCTACGTAACCTATTATTTCAGCCCTGCACCCCCAACCTCCCCCTTCCTTGCTCCCCTTTCTCAACCAACCGAAAAAAAGGGTCCTGCAAAACGCAAAAAGGATCTGAGATAAGGACACCCGTGGCGAATACCTCTACCCATACTTACTGCCCAACTAATCCTGCCATTAATTTGTACCTTAAGCAATGCCTCAGCATATATAAGTCGAACCCAACCCACTATTTCCTCACCAAAACCCTGTCTCCTCATAATTCCAACAATGCTCCCCTATGCACCCTACATAAGCCATAGCCCAATCCAAACCTAACACACCTCCTTCACCACACCTTCTATAAAACCCTTAACCTCCTATGTCCCATTCTCATACTCCTCCCTGCGATCCCAAATTGCCCTCATGCAACCAACCCTTCAAACCCTCTTAAGCCTATTCGCCAAAAATCTTTGAAAATTTTATAATCTGTGACATCAAAGCAATTACTCTATAATCCTTGTCCCTTAGGTCCCTCAGTTTAGGACCAACACCACCACCCGGTTCTAACTGCCTCTGAAGCACCTCCCTCCTCATTTCATTAAAAACCCCCAAAACCTCTCAACACATCCCAAACATTACATACCCCACGGCAAACCTAACCCCCCTGGTGTCTTCCCATACATAGTCCTTTTACTGCCTCCCAAACCTCCTCCTCAGTAATTACCCCCCAACTCCCTCATCTCCTCACCACTCACTCTCTCCTCTATGCTACTTAAACTTCCCCCATACAAGCACCCCCTCCTCCCTCAAAAATTTTTTTCTCATACCACAATTCCGCATACCACTCTGCCAGTCACTTAAAACCCCCCCCTTTTATACCCCCAAATTGTCCTCAACTTCCAACGACCCTATTGTCATACCTTCCTCCTCCTCACGAAATTGCCTCAGAACCACGCCTGCCTTATCACCCACAACACTTCATCCATGCCATCCTGGACTTAACGCTTGAAACGATCATTCTGAATATCCCTTAAAGCTACCTTAATACCCTCCAAACTCTCTCCACTCCCTACCCCCTCCACCCCAGCATCCCTCAAAAACCCCTCTAAATATCGTGATACCCAAATCTATATCGCGCATCTTCCCACCCCCCTTTAAAATCCCCAGGAGTTTCCCACATTCATTCCACCACTAGCCACCCCAACAATACCCCGATCCCCCACAAAACCTTCCACCACCCTAAAAATCCACCTGCCAGGCCTTTTAACATCCCCTACATTGATCAATAACTTTAAAACACCTGACTCCCCCCCCACCGTTGTGTAAAACACCTTATGGTCCGAAAAACCAACATCTATGCATTCCACTTTCTCCACCGCCACTTTTTTGACACATATATCCTATCTAAAGGGGGGGCATCTTCCCCTACAAACGTATACTCCCAGGGTTATTCCCCCTCCCATTTAAGTCACCACCCCACTGCACACAAAACCCCCCCTAAGATCCTCACACTGCCCCGAACCCCGGTTCCACATCCTGAGTCTAATAAAAATTCCAATTCCCCAGAAGCTACTTGAGGCAAACCCTAAAGCATAAATTAACTTTCCCTCACAAAATTATCCCCACACGCAAAATTGGTGCCGGGCATATAAACCCAATAAACTAACATTAACACTCCCCATCTACCATCCACCCTAACCACTCTACCCCCCCTTCTTCCCAACCCCCCAAAAAAAAAGGGGTTCCTCACCCCCACCCCCCCCCCTTTTTAAACTAGCAGCCCCCACAAAGACCTGAACCCCTTCAGAAACAACTCCCTTACCCTTCCGAAAATTATGTTTCCCGGAAAAATACTATGTCAATCTTAAAACCATAAGGGATCCTCTACCCACCTACGCTTGACCTCATTCCTGAGGCCATTCACATTGATACTTAGACACCTGAATTTAAAACATTGGTTTACCCTCTGTTTCGCTTGCTTCCTGTCATTCTTATCAGTTGATCCAACCGAGTAAAACATTTTTTTTCACCTGCCACTTCCTTATTTACTCTGGACTACCATTTCCTCTATACCAGCCACATTACCACTCCACCCCTGACCATACCTTTTTCCCGGTCTCTGCCCAGGAGTGAGGATGTCATTTTCCCCCCTCCAGTTCTCTTTCTTGATTCCACCTTCTCCATTTCCTCCTCTACATCCTCCTGCTGTCTTGGACCTCCACATCCACCGGCCACAGTCGCCGTAGCTCCACTACTTTCAATCTGGTCCAAAGATGGCAGCAAAGTCTCCACCTCACCACCCACACCTCCCATTCTCCAAATCCATTTCACCTCCCAACATCTCATTCAAATCCTCCAATATGGCCTCATTTACCACACAATGATCATCCTCCTGTTTTCCTCAGTCTCCTGGGGGGGGCCACTGATCCTTAAAAAATTCCCTCTTCCAGTCTGCATCACTTCCTGTTCTGCCTGCTCCACTTCCCCCTCCACTCCTTCCTTCCGGTTTACTTTCCATGGCACCATCCTCCAGTACC
>WNWK01035751.1:0-19578 GCA_009830355.1 Cherax destructor | reverse complement strand
ACCACTTTACTGGTGTAGGGGTTCGGTGAGAACCACCACAAACCTGGTGTAGGGTTCTGGGGGAACCACCACTATTACTGGGTGTAGGGGTTCTGGTGAGAACCCCCTATTACCTGTGTGTACGGGTTCGGTGAGAACCACCACTATTACCTGTGTGTAGAGAGTCTGGTGGAACCACACTTTCTGTGTGTCGAGTTTGTAAGAACCACCACTTTACCTGGGTGTAGGAGTTCGGGACCACAACTTTTCCCCTTTTGAGAGTTCTGGTGGAACCACCACTATTCCCGGGGTGTAGAGAGTTCGGGAACCACCACATTACCGGTGTAGGAGAGTTCTGTGAGAACCACCACTATTACCTGGGTGTAGGGTTCGGTAGAACCACCACTATTACCTGGGTGAGGGGTTCATAGAACCACCACTATTCCCTGTGTTGAGAGTTCGTGAGAACCACCACTATTACCTGGTGAGAGGTTCTGAAGAACCACCACTTTCCTGGGTGTAGGGATTCTGGTGAAAACCCCACCACTATTACCTGTTTACGAAGTTCTGGTGAGAACCACCACTATTACCTGGTGTAAGAGTTCTGGTGAGAACCCACCACATATTTACCTGTGGAAATATGGAGAGTTCTGGTGAGAACCACCACTTTACCTGGTGTACGAGAGTTCTGGTGAGAACCACCACATTACCTGTGGGTAGAGAGTTCTGTGGGGAACCACCACAAATTCCTGGGGAGGAGGTTCTGGTGAGAACCACACTATTACCTGTGTGTAGGAGAGTTCTAGTGAGAACCACCACTATTACCTGGGTGTAGGGAGTTCGTGGAACCACCATATTACCTGTGGTACGGGGTCTGGTGAGAACCACTACTATTACTTGTGTGTACGAGAGTTCTGTAAGAACCACCACTATTACCTGGTGTAGGAGTTCGGGGGAAACCACAACTATTACCTGTGTGTACGGGGAGTTCTGGTGAGAACCACCACTATTACCTGGTTTTAGAGAGTTCTGGTGAGAACCCCCACTATTCCTGGGTGTAGGAGAGTTCAGTGAGAACCACCACTTTACCTGTGTGTACGAGTTCGGTGAGAACCACCACTATTACCTGGGTGTAGGAGAGTTTAGGTAAAAACCCCCACTATTACCTGGGTGTAGGAGAGTCTGGTGAGAACCACCACTATTACCTGGTGTACGGAGGTTCTGATGAGAACCACCACTCCTGGTGAGGTTCTGGTGAAAACCACCACTATTACCTGTGTGTACGAAAGTTCTGGTGAGAACCACCACTATTACCTGGGTGTAGGAGAGTTCTGGTGAGAACCACCACTATTACCTGTGTGTACGAGAGTTCTGGTGGGAACCACCACTATTACCTGGTGTGGAGTTCTGTGAGAACCACCACTATTACCTGTGTGTACGAGAGTTCTGGTGAGAACCACCACTATTACCTGTGTGTACGGGTTCGGTGAGAACCACCACTTTCCTGGGTTACGAGAGTTCTGGGGGAGAACCACCACCCTGGGTTACGAGAGTTCTGGTGAGAACCACCACTATTACCTGGGTGTACGAGAGTTCTAGTGAGAACCACCACTATTACCTGGGTGTAGGAGAGTTCTGGTGAGAACCACCACTATTACCTGGGTTAGAGAGTTCTGGTGAGAACCACCATTTTAACCTGGGTTAGGGGTTCTGGTGAGAACCACCACTATTACCTGGGTGTAAAAGGTTCTAGTGAGAACCACCACTTTACCTGGGTGTAGGAGGTTCTGGTGAGAACCACCACTATTACCTGTGTGTCGAAAGTTCTGGTGAGAACCATCACTATTACCTGTTTACGAGAGTTATAGTGAGAACCACCACTATTGGGTGTAGGGAGAGTTCTGGTGAGAACCACCACTATTACCTGTGTGTACGAGAGTTCTGGTGAGAACCACCACTATTACCTGGGTGTAGGGGGGTTCTGGTGAGAACCACCACTATTACCTGTGTGTACGAGAGTTCTAGTGAGAACCACCACTATTACATGTGTGTACGAGGTTCTGGTGAGAACCACCACTATTACCTGGGTGTAGGAGAGTTCTGGTGAGAACCACCACTATTACCTGGGTGTAGAAGGGTTCTGGGGAGAACCACCACTATTACCTGTGTGTAGGAGGGTTCTGGTGAGAACCACCACTATTACCTGTGTGTACGAGAGTTCTGGTGAGAACCACTACTATTACCTGTGTGTACGAGAGTTCTGGTGAGAACCACCACTATTACCTGTGTGTACGAGAGTTCTGGTGAGAACCACCGCTATTACCTGTGTGTACGAGTGTTCTGGTGAGAACCACCACTATTACCTGGGTGTAGGAGGGTTCTGGTGAGAACCACCACTATTACCTGTGTGTACGAGAGTTCTGGTGACTGAATTTTAATTTAGCTCCTGAAGTTATCCTCTCAACGTCTTTCACAGCCTAGTCTTACAACTTGCAGATCATTGCAGTGTCTTTGCACACATCGTTGCACTGCTGATCTTAGTTTCTTTGATGAAGTGAATCTTTATAAAATACTTTAGTATATACTGAGTATGGACGGATCTCTGGAATATTAAAATTATTTTAAATTTGTGCTCAATTTTTTAAAAGATAATTTGTCAAAAAAACAAAACAATAATTTAAAATAAAAGAAAATATTTTTATATACATTACTAATATTTAGTAAGAGCTGTTTTTAATTTTGCTTGACTGGTAAGGAACACTAAATTATTAATAGTTGGTATGTATATAACAAACTAATGTCCAGTGTTCTATTTAATTAATAATTAATTCCACTCTCTTACTTCTCAATTATATTAAAATTGATTACAATTTTCGAATTCAAAATGAATACCATCACTTTAAGACCCATGATAACAAGTAATTTTATTGTATTGCTTATAAAATATTGTTGTGGAAGAAGAGGCACGTCTAAGAGTGTAGCAGACTGCTCTTTAATGTTCTTATTATCAATATATATTTATATAACAACACTGCGCTAGCCAGGGTTCGAACCTAAGTTGTACCGGTCCGTCATTGTGAGCGAGAACCATATGACGCCTTAAACCACAAGACCACCCAATCCTACAAGAACCAAGCACCCAGCGACGCTAGGTGTGTTACTCTTGGTCTGAGGACATGCGGTGGTGTGGGAGCTTCCAAGCTAATTTCATTCTCTGGTGTGCTAGGCCAGTACAACATGGGTTCGACCCCTGGCTAGCGCAGTGTTGTTATTGATCAATACCACTCGTTCGTGGTTACAATAATATATATATTTATATTTCAAAAGTTTTCCTGTATTAGCCTGAGAATCATTTTTGTATTTTGAAAAATCCTCTTTGATTTATTATTTTAAATAACTAAATAATAATCATGACATTAAAAACAGGGACCAGACAAAAGTATATATATAAAATTTGAATATTTAAATTCCGGAATCCATACAACTTACCTATAAAAACTTAAAATAAAGTTAATTTTTAATTGATTCATGACAGAATAAGAGGCACTTAAATTGTTTATAAAATATTCTTCCTCTTAACACTTCTTTCCCTTGTGAGAACGTTACTGTTTGTGAAGAATGTAACTCATTCATTACTTGTTTACCCAAGAACGTTACTGTTTGTGAAGAATGTAACTCATTCACTACTTGTTTACCCAAGAACGTTACTGTTTGTGAAGAATTTAACTCATTCATTACTTGTTTATCCAAGAACGTTACTGTTTGTGAAGACTGTAACTCATTCATTACTTGTTTACTCAAGAACGTTACTGTTTGTGAAGAATGTAACTCATTCATTACTTGTTTACCCAAGAACGTTACTGTTTGTGAAGAATGTAACTCATTCACTGGTTGTTTACCCAAGAACGTTACTGTTTGTGAAGAATTTAACTCATTCATTACTTGTTTATCCAAGAACGTTACTGTTTGTGAAGACTGTAACTCATTCATTACTTGTTTACTCAAGAACGTTACTGTTTGTGAAGAATGTAACTCATTCATTACTTGTTTACCCAAGAACGTTACTGTTTGTGAAGAATGTAACTCATTCACTGGTTGTTTACCCAAGAACGTTACTGTTTGTGAAGAATGTAACTCATTCACTGGTTGTTTACCCAAGAACGTTACTGTTTGTGAAGAATGTAACTCATTCATTACTTGTTTACCCAAGAACGTTACTGTTTGTGAAGAATGTAACTCATTCATTACTTGTTTACCCAAGAACGCTACTGTTTGTGAAGAATGTAACTCATTCATTACTTGTTTATCCAAGAACGTTACTGTTTGTGAAGAATGTAACTCATTCACTGGTTGTTTACCCAAGAACGTTACTGTTTGTGAAGAATTTAACTCATTCATTACTTGTTTACCCAAGAACGTTACTGTTTGTGAAGAATGTAACTCATTCATTACTTGTTTACCCAAGAACGTTACTGTTTGTGAAGAATGTAACTCATTCATTACTTGTTTATCCAAGAACGTTACTGTTTGTGAAGAATTTAACTCATTCATTACTTGTTTACTCAAGAACGTTACTGTTTGTGAAGAATGTAACTCATTCACTACTTGTTTACTCAAGAACGTTACTGTTTGTGAAGAATGTAACTCATTCATTACTTGTTTACTCAAGAACGTTACTGTTTGTGAAGAATGTAACTCATTCATTACTTGTTTACTCAAGAACGTTACTGTTTGTGAAGAATGTAACTCATTCATTACTTGTTTACTCAAGAACGTTACTGTTTGTGAAGAATGTAACTCATTCATTACTTGTTTACTCAAGAACGTTACTGTTTGTGAAGAATGTAACTCATTCATTACTTGTTTACCCAAGAACGTTACTGTTTGTGAAGAATATAACTCATTCACTGCTTGTTTACCCAAGAACGTTACTGTTTGTGAAGAATGTAACTCATTCACTGCTTGTTTACCCAAGAACGTTACTGTTTGTGAAGAATGTAACTCATTCACTGGTTGTTTACCCAAGAACGTTACTGTTTGTGAAGAATGTAACTCATTCACTGGTTGTTTACCCAAGAACGTTACTGTTTGTGAAGAATGTAACTCATTCATTACTTGTTTATCCAAGAACGTTACTGTTTGTGAAGAATGTAACTCATTCACTACTTGTTTATCCAAGAACGTTACTGTTTGTGAAGAATGTAACTCATTCATTACTTGTTTACCCAAGAACGTTACTGTTTGTGAAGAATGTAACTCATTCATTACTTGTTTATCCAAGAACGTTACTGTTTGTGAAGAATGTAACTCATTCATTACTTGTTTATCCAAGAACGTTACTGTTTGTGAAGAATGTAACTCATTCATTACTTGTTTACCCAAGAACGTTACTGTTTGTGAAGAATGTAACTCATTCACTGGTTGTTTACCCAAGAACATTACTGTTTGTGAAGAATGTAACTCATTCATTACTTGTTTATCCAAGAACGTTACTGTTTGTGAAGAATGTAACTCATTCATTACTTGTTTATCCAAGAACGTTACTGTTTGTGAAGAATGTAACTCATTCACTGCTTGTTTACCCAAGAACGTTACTGTTTGTGAAGAATGTAACTCATTCATTACTTGTTTATCCAAGAACGTTACTGTTTGTGAAGACTGTAACTCATTCATTACTTGTTTACCCAAGAACGTTACTGTTTGTGAAGAATGTAACTCATTCACTACTTGTTTACCCAAGAACGTTACTGTTTGTGAAGAATGTAACTCATTCACTACTTGTTTACCCAAGAACGTTACTGTTTGTGAAGAATGTAACTCATTCACTGGTTGTTTACCCAAGAACGTTACTGTTTGTGAAGAATGTAACTCATTCATTACTTGTTTACCCAAGAACGTTACTGTTTGTGAAGAATGTAACTCATTCATTACTTGTTTACCCAAGAACGTTACTGTTTGTGAAGAATGTAACTCATTCATTACTTGTTTACCCAAGAACGTTACTGTTAGTGAAGAATGTAACTCATTCATTACTTGTTTACCCAAGAACGTTACTGTTTGTGAAGAATGTAACTCATTCATTACTTGTTTACCCAAGAACGTTACTGTTTGTGAAGAATGTAACTCATTCACTACTTGTTTACCCAAGAACGTTACTGTTTGTGAAGAATGTAACTCATTCACTGCTTGTTTACCCAAGAACGTTACTGTTTGTGAAGAATGTAACTCATTCACTACTTGTTTATCCAAGAACGTTACTGTTTGTGAAGAATGTAACTCATTCACTACTTGTTTACCCAAGAACGTTACTGTTTGTGAAGAATGTAACTCATTCACTACTTGTTTACCCAAGAACGTTACTGTTTGTGAAGAATGTAACTCATTCATTACTTGTTTACCCAAGAACGTTACTGTTTGTGAAGAATGTAACTCATTCACTACTTGTTTATCCAAGAACGTTACTGTTTGTGAAGAATGTAACTCATTCATTACTTGTTTACCCAAGAACGTTACTGTTTGTGAAGAATGTAACTCATTCACTGCTTGTTTATCCAAGAACGTTACTGTTTGTGAAGAATGTAACTCATTCATTACTTGTTTACCCAAGAACGTTACTGTTTGTGAAGAATGTAACTCATTCACTGCTTGTTTATCCAAGAACGTTACTGTTTGTGAAGAATGTAACTCATTCATTACTTGTTTACCCAAGAACGTTACTGTTTGTGAAGAATGTAACTCATTCATTACTTGTTTACCCAAGAACGTTACTGTTTGTGAAGAATGTAACTCATTCATTACTTGTTTACCCAAGAACGTTACTGTTTGTGAAGAATGTAACTCATTCACTGCTTGTTTATCCAAGAACGTTACTGTTTGTGAAGAATGTAACTCATTGTCCTAACTAAACCAAACGAAACACCACTACAGCCTATTGATACAGTAAACAAGATAAATGACTTCTTCTCAACTATAGGATCAAATCTTGCCAGTAAAATTCCAGATACCAATGCCCGAGCAAGTGATTACCTAGATGGGAATTTCCCATCCTCCTTATATCTTGCACCTACAGAACCCACTGAAGTCTCCATGATAATCAAGTCACTTAAAAATAAATCAGGACATCTGTCTCAAGTTCCACCCTTAATATACAAACGAGCTGCTCATGTCCTTTCATATCCTATTTCTTTACTTTTTAACAAATCATTAGAATCTAGCACCTTCCCAACACTACTCAAAACAGCAAGGGTTACACCAATACACAAAGGTGATGACCCTACAGACGTAAATAACTATAGGCCTATATCAAATCTACCATTGCTATCCAAAATATTCGAGAAACTTGTGCACAAGAGATTATACTCGTTTATAACTACACAAAGCATACTCAACCCCTGCCAATTTGGCTTCAGGAAAAATAAAAGCACTAACGATGCAATAGTAAAAATGATAGACCTGCTTTACACAGCACTTGAAAATAAGGAATATCCACTAGGACTTTTTATTGACTTAAGGAAAGCTTTTGACACAGTAAACCACGGCATCCTACTCCACAAACTTGACCACTATGGAATAAGAGGTCATGCACTAGCATACCTCAAATCCTACCTCACTAATAGGTACCAGTATGTCACTATTAAAGACACATCCTCCACGACACTACCACTAGACACCGGCGTACCGCAGGGAAGTGTCCTTGGTCCCCTGCTCTTCCTCTTATACATCAATGATCTTCCCAATGTATCACAACACTTGAAACCAATACTCTTTGCTGACGATACAACTTATGTCATCTCCACACAAACCTTGCCACGCTTAATACCATTGTTAACGACGAATTAATAAAAATATCAACATGGATGACTGCCAATAAACTTACACTCAACACTGATAAGACCTTCTATATTATGTTTGGCAACAGAACAGATGATCCACAATTAAACATTAAGATCAACTCTACACCTATTGCTAGACATAACGAGGGCAAGTTCCTGGGCCTCCACCTTGACAGCAGCCTGAAATTCAGCACCCATATCCAACACATAACAAAGAAAGTGTCCAAAACTGTGGGGATCCTCTCTAAGATACGGTATTATGTACCACAATCAGCCCTACTCACACTATACTACTCACTCATCTATCCCTACCTCACATATGCCATTTGTGCATGGGGATCAACAGCAATTACCCACCTAAAGCCAATAATAACCCAACAAAAAGCCGCAGTAAGAATTATCACACAATCCAACGCTAGGCAGCCCACCCCCCCACTCTTCAAAGACCTAAACCTACTCACTGTGCAGAACATCCATACTTACTACTCTGCTATCTACATTTATAGAATCATTAATTCCAACTTTAACCCTGAGCTAAAACACTTTCTTGACAGTTGTGACAGGACCCATAGACATAATACCAGACATAAACATCTCTTTGACATTCCCCGTGTCCGACTAAATCTATACAAAAATTCAATGCGCATAAAAGGGCCTAAAATCTGGAACTCCCTGCCTGAAAACTCTAGAACTGCAGACACAACCTCCATTTTCAAAAGCACCGTTAAAAAACATCTTATCTCACTTACGCACCCAACCGGTAGTTAACCATACGAAAACTACTTTATCTTGCACATATCCACAGCAAAATACACTTATTGATATCTGTGATTCTCCTTAATTTGCACATTACTAACCACAGCAAAATACACTTATTGATATCTGTGATTCCCCTTAATTTGCACAGTTCTAACCAAAATTCTAATAGAACTATTGCTCCATAATACTTAAGCTAGTCATAAGTTTGCCTAAGATACTCCAATATAGAATCTATATTATGCCAATATATCCTTTATCATTAATATATAAACTAATTGCTAACTTTTTATACTAATTGTTAAATTCTCAATGTTTAAATTCCAGTACCTAAATTTTGTAAACCTAACCTTACAATCTGTATATCCATTGTGGAAAAATAAACACAAAAGCAGTATAATGTGATCCTTTATTGACAACGTTTCGCCCACGCAGTGGGCTTTATCGAGTCACAGACAGATCTACCTGGAAAATAAGCAACATGGAGATATATATAGGAGTCAGGGAGAATGCTGGTCAGGTGGAGAACTGCATGTGAGTCTTAAAAGTAGTGTGATAGATAAAAACATAGTGTGACTTAAAGGACCTGCAGTGTACCATTCTGAGTTCTAGGTGGGATAGCGTTGAAGAAGTTTCTTGGCAATAGGTTCAGCTATGTTGTAGAAGCTGAACCTATTGCCAAGAAACTTCTTCAACGCTATCCCACCTAGAACTCAGAATGGTACACTGCAGGTCCTTTAAGTCACACTATGTTTTTATCTATCACACTACTTTTAAGACTCACATGCAGCTTTCTCCACCTGACCCAGCATTCTCCACCTGACTGTACCCTATATATATCTCCATGTTGCTTATTTTCCAGGTAGATCTGTCTGACTCGATAAAGCCCACTGCGTGGGCGAAACGTTGTCAATAAAGGATCACATTATACTGCTTTTGTGTTTATTTTTCCATTGTGTCGGTATTTTATACCATTTATTTCCATATCCATTGTATAGCTATTGAGTAAGACCTATCATAAGACTGCCTGAAAAGCCTAGGCATACCTAGGCATATTATTGGCCATCTTGTAATATCAACTTTAATGTATAACTATAAGTACCCCCCACCTTGTATTACATGAAATAAAGGATTTGAATATTAATTTGAATTCATTACTTGTTTACCCAAGAACGTTACTGTTTGTGAAGAATGTAACTCATTCACTGCTTGTTTGCTCAAGAACGTTACTGTTTGTGAAGAATGTAACTCATTCATTACTTGTTTACTCAAGAACGTTGCTGTTTGTGAAGAATGTAACTCATTCATTACTTGTTTACTCAAGAACGTTACTGTTTGTGAAGAATGTAACTCATTCACTACTTGTTTACCCAAGAACGTTACTGTTTGTGAAGAATGTAACTCATTCATTACTTGTTTACCCAAGAACGTTACTGTTTGTGAAGAATGTAACTCATTCACTACTTGTTTACCCAAGAACGTTACTGTTTGTGAAGAATGTAACTCATTCATTACTTGTTTACTCAAGAACGTTACTGTTTGTGAAGAATGTAACTCATTCATTACTTGTTTACTCAAGAACGTTACTGTTTGTGAAGAATGTAACTCATTCATTACTTGTTTACTCAAGAACGTTACTGTTTGTGAAGAATGTAACTCATTCATTACTTGTTTACTCAAGAACGTTACTGTTTGTGAAGAATGTAACTCATTCATTACTTGTTTACTCAAGAACGTTACTGTTTGTGAAGAATGTAACTCATTCATTACTTGTTTACTCAAGAACGTTACTGTTTGTGAAGAATGTAACTCATTCATTACTTGTTTACTCAAGAACGTTGCTGTTTGTGAAGAATGTAACTCATTCACTACTTGTTTACCCAAGAACGTTACTGTTTGTGAAGAAGGTAACTCATTCACTACTTGTTTACCCAAGAACGTTCCTGTTTGTGAAGAATGTAACTCATTCATTACTTGTTTACCCAAGAACGTTACTGTTTGTGAAGAATGTAACTCATTCACTACTTGTTTACTCAAGAACGTTGCTGTTTGTGAAGAATGTAACTCATTCACTACTTGTTTAAGAACATAAGAAAGGAGGAACACTGCAGCAGGCCTGTTGGCCCATACTAGGCAGGTCCTTCACATTCCATCCCACCAACAGAACACTTGTTCAACCCAACTTTCAATGCTACCCAAGAAATAAGCTTTGATAATTTTATTTACTCATGTGCAATTCCCACTCAAATCCAACCCCTCTCACTCATGAATTTATCCAACCTAAATTTAAAACTACCCAAGGTCCTAGCTTCAATAACCCTACTAGGCAGACTGTTCCACTCATCAACTACCCTATTTCCAAACCAATACTTTCCTATATCCTTTCTAAATCTAAACTTATCTAACTTGAATCCTTGTATGGGCCAGTAGGCCTTCTGCAGTGTTCCTCCATTCTTATGTTCTTATGTTCTTATTGCGGGTTCTCTCTTGGAGAGATACCCTCAAGACCTTATTTATATCCCCTTTGTTAATACCTATTTTCCACTTGTATACCTCGATCATGTCTCCCCTCATTCTACGTCTTACAAGTGAATGTAGTTTAAGGGTCTTCAATCTTTCTTCGTAAGGAAGAACGTTACTGTTTGTGAAGAATGTAACTCATTCATTACTTGTTTACTCAAGAACGTTACTGTTTGTGAAGAATGTAACTCATTCATTACTTGTTTACTCAAGAACGTTACTGTTTGTGAAGAATGTAACTCATTCATTACTTGTTTACTCAAGAACGTTACTGTTTGTGAAGAATGTAACTCATTCATTACTTGTTTACTCAAGAACGTTGCTGTTTGTGAAGAATGTAACTCATTCACTACTTGTTTACCCAAGAACGTTCCTGTTTGTGAAGAATGTAACTCATTCATTACTTGTTTACCCAAGAACGTTACTGTTTGTGAAGAATGTAACTCATTCATTACTTGTTTACTCAAGAACGTTGCTGTTTGTGAAGAATGTAACTCATTCACTACTTGTTTAAGAACATAAGAAAGGAGGAACACTGCAGCAGGCCTGTTGGCCCATACTAGGCAGGTCCTTCACATTCCATCCCACCAACAGAACACTTGTTCAACCCAACTTTCAATGCTACCCAAGAAATAAGCTTTGATAATTTTATTTACTCATGTGCAATTCCCACTCAAATCCAACCCCTCTCACTCATGAATTTATCCAACCTAAATTTAAAACTACCCAAGGTCCTAGCTTCAATAACCCTACTAGGCAGACTGTTCCACTCATCAACTACCCTATTTCCAAACCAATACTTTCCTATATCCTTTCTAAATCTAAACTTATCTAACTTGAATCCTTGGAAATAAATGGTATAAAATACCGACACAATGGAAAAATACCAACTCCATTTCCAAACAAGTTTCCAACATTTTTTCTAAGACCTCATTCCGAGTATCCACCTCCACATCCACCACCATCAAGGACATTACCAGTAACAGACAGGAAAAGCTTCAATCCACGGCAGGGGTATACACAATCCCTTGTAATGGCTGCAGCAAATTATACGTTGGCGAAACATCCAGAGACCTACAAACACGCATTTCAGAACACCAGTACGCAGGCAGATCTGACGACTCAAGAAATGCCTGTGTTCAACACCGAAATTTACACAACCATTTAATCAACTACAGAAACGCAAGACTCATCGCCAAAGAAGACAACACGCAATACCGAAGAATCCTAGAATCATCACTCATCTGTATATCCAACAACTTCAACATAAGAACATAAGAATGGAGGAACACTGCAGAAGGCCTACTGGCCCATACAAGGCAGGTCCTTATCAAAACCACCACTACCTAAGAATTTATTCCCGTACTCACGACACAAATCAAACCCAGCCCCTCCCACTCATATATTTGTCCAATCTCTTTTAAAGCCACCCAAGGTCCTAGCCTCTATCACAGTACTCGGAAGATTGTTCCACGCATCTACAACTCTGTTCGAAAACCAGTACTTGCCTATGTCCTTTCTAAATCTAAATTTATCCAATTTAAATCCGTTATTTCTCGTTCTTACTTGGTTCGATATCCTCAGTATTTTATTAATATCTCCTTTGTTTATGCCCATCATCCACTTGAACACCTCGATGATATCTCCCCTCATTCTACGTCTCTCCAGAGAGTGGAGATTCAACGCTCTAAGTCTATCTTCATACGGGAGATTTCTTATACTGTAAATCATTTTAGTCATTCTTCTTTGTATGTTCTCCAATGAATCTATATCCATCCTGTAGTAAGGAGACCAAAACTGAGCTGCATAATCCAAATGAGGTCTCACTAGTGATGTATAGAGCTGTAAAATAACTTTTGGACTTCTGTTGCTTATACTTCTTGAAATAAATCAAGTATACTGACATTAAGAGGGACGTTAAAAAGGGAATAAGAAAAGCTAAACGGGACTATGAAATTAAAGTTGCTAGGGATTCAAAAACTAACCCAAAAAGTTTTTTCCAGGTTTATAGAACAAAAGTTAGGGATAAGATAGGTCCCCTTAAAAATAACTTTGGGCATCTTACTGACAAGGAGAATGATATGTGCTCTATTTTTAATAATTATTTTCTCTCGGTTTTCACACAGGAAGACATTAATAATATCCCAGTAATTAATTTTTACAGAGGCCCAGAAGAAGATAAATTATGTAGTATCACAGTCACTAGCGAAAAGGTTATCAAACAGATAGACCGTTTGAAGCAAAATAAATCGCCAGGCCCTGATGAGCTTTTTTCAAGGGTTCTTAAGGAATGCAAAATAGAACTCTGTGAACCCTTAACTAAGATTTTTAACCTATCTCTTCAAACAGGTGTAGTGCCGGATACGTGGAAGATGGCTAATGTAATTCCTATTTTTAAAGCAGGGGACAAGTCGTTACCATCAAATTACCGCCCAATAAGTCTAACATCAATTGTAGGCAAATTACTAGAGTCGATTATAGCTGATAACTTAAGAAGCCATCTCGATAGGCATAATTTGATTAATGATACTCAGCATGGATTCATCAGGGGCCGTTCCTGCCTAACTAATTTATTAACTTTTTTCAGTAAGGCTTTTGAGGCAGTTGATAATGATAAAGAATTCGATATCGTTTATTTGGATTTTAGTAAGGCTTTTGATAGAGTACCACATCAGAGACTGTTAAAGAAAGTGGCTGCTCATGGCATTGGGGGAAAAGTGTTGTCATGGATCGAGTCATGGCTCACCAATAGGAAGCAGAGGGTGTGCATAAATGGGGTTAAATCGGAGTGGGGATCTGTAACAAGTGGCGTTCCTCAGGGATCGGTTTTGGGCCCATTGTTGTTTATAATATATATAAATGACCTTGACGAGGGAATTTCTAGTGATATGAGCAAATTCGCTGATGACACGAAGATAGGTAGGATAATCGATTCAGACGTAGATGTCAGTGAACTACAGGAGGATTTAGACAAACTCAATTCCTGGTCAGAAAAATGGCAGATGCAGTTCAATGTAGATAAATGCAAAGTTCTTAAGCTCGGGAGTGTCCATAACCCAAGCACTTATAAGTTAAATAACGTAGAACTTAGCCATACAGATTGCGAGAAGGACTTGGGGGTGATGGTAAGCAGCAACCTTAAACCAAGACAGCAATGCCTAAGCGTACGTAATAAGGCAAATAGATTACTGGGATTTATATCAAGAAGTGTTAGCAACAGAAGTCCAGAGGTCATATTACAGCTTTATACATCATTAGTAAGGCCTCACCTAGATTACGCAGCTCAGTTCTGGTCTCCATATTACAGAATGGACATAAATTCGTTAGAAAACATTCAGCGTAGAATGACTAAATTAATACATAGCATTAGAAATCTTCCTTACGAAGAAAGATTGAAGACCCTTAAATTACATTCACTTGTAAGACGTAGAATGAGGGGAGACATGATCGAGGTATACAAGTGGAAAATGGGTATTAACAAAGGGGATATAAATAAGGTCTTGAGGGTATCTCTCCAAGAGAGAACCCGCAATAATGGATTCAAGTTAGATAAGTTTAGATTTAGAAAGGATATAGGAAAGTATTGGTTTGGAAATAGGGTAGTTGATGAGTGGAACAGTCTGCCTAGTAGGGTTATTGAAGCAAGGACCTTGGGTAGTTTTAAATTTAGGTTGGATAAATTCATGAGTGAAAGGGGTTGGATTTGAGTGGGAATTGCACATGAGTAAATAAAATTATCAAAGCTTATTTCTTGGGTAGCATTGAAAATTAGGTTGAACAAATATTCTGTTAGTGGGATGGAATGTGAAGGACCTGCCTAGAATGGGCCAACAGGCCTGCTGCAGTGTTCCTCCTTTCTTATGTTCTTATGTTCTTATGTATTAAACACATTCGTTAATGGCTGACTAAGTTCCATTTATAATATATATAAATGACCTTGACGAGGGAATTACTAGTGATATGAGCAAATTCGCTGATGACACGAAGATAGGTAGGATAATCGATTCAGACGTAGATGTCACGGAACTTCAGGAGGATTTAGACAAACTCAATTCCTGGTCAGAAAAATGGCAGATGCAGTTCAATGTAGATAAATGCAAAGTTCTAAAGCTCGGGAATGTTCATAACCCTAGCACCTACCAGCTTAATAATGTTGAACTCAGCCGTACAGAATGCGAAAAGGATCTGGGGGTTATGGTAAGCAGCAACCTCAAACCAAGTCAGCAATGCCTAAGCGTAAGAAATAAAGCAAATAGATTACTGGGATTTATATCAAGAAGTGTAAGCAACAGAAGTCCAGCGGTTATATTACAGCTTTATACATCATTAGTAAGGCCTCACCTAGATTATGCAGCTCAGTTCTGGTCTCCATTTTACAGAATGGATATAAATTCGTTAGAAAACATTCAGCGACGAATGACAAAGTTAATTCATAGCATTAGAAATCTTCCGTATGAAGAAAGATTGAAGACCCTTAAATTACATTCACTTGTAAGACGAAGAATGAGGGGAGACATGATCGAGGTATATAAGTGGAAGATGGGTATTAATAAGGGGGATATAAATAAGGTCTTGAGGATATCTCTCCAAGAGAGAACCCGCAATAATGGATTCAAATTGGATAAGTTTAGATTTAGAAAGGATATAGGAAAATATTGGTAGTTGATGAGTGGAACAGTCTGCCTAGTAGGGTCATTGAAGCTAGGACCTTGGGTAGTTTCAAATTTAGGTTGGATAAATACATGAGTGAGAGGGGTTGGATTTAAGTGGGACTCGCACTAGAGTTAATAGAATCTGCAAAGCTTATTTCTTGGATAGAATTGAAAATTAGGTTGGGCAATTATTCTGTTAGTAGGATGGATTGTGAAGGACCTGCCTAGTATGGGCCAACAGGCCTGCTGCAGTGTTCCTCCTTTCTTATGTTCTTATGTTCTTGTAATGGCTGCAGCAAATTATACGTTGGCGAAACATCCAAAGACCTACAAACACGTATTTCAGAACACCAGTACGCAGGCAGATCTGACGACTCAAGAAATGCCTGTGTTCAACACCGAAATTTACACAACCATTTAATCAACTACAGAAACGCAAGACTCATCGCCAGAGAAGACAACACGCAATACCGAAGAATCCTAGAATCATCACTCATCTGTATGTCCAACAACTTCAACCAGAACAACGGCTTCTACAACATAGCTGAACCTATTGCCAAGAAACTTCTTCAACGCTATCCCACCTAGAACTCAAGAATGGTACACTGCAGGTCCTTTAAGTCACACTATGTTTTCACACTACTTTTAAGACTCACATGCAGCTTTCTCCACCTGACTGTACCCTATATATATCTCTATGTTGCTCATTTTCCAGGTAGATCTGTCTGTGACTCGATAAAGCCCACTGCGTGGGCGAAACGTTGTCAAAAAAGGATCACATTATACTGCTTATGTGTTTATTTTTCCATTGTGTCGGTATTTTATACCATTTATTTCCACACACAAGTACATAGAGCACAACACACTAGTACACTACACATAGGTCACACAAGTACACAGAGCACAACACACTAATACACTACACATAGTACACACAAGTACATAGAGCACAACACACTAGTACACTACACATAGTACACACAAGTACATAGAGCACAACACACTAGTACACTACACATAGCACACACAAGTACATAGAGCACAACACACTAGTACACTACACATAGTACACACAAGTACACAGAGCACAACACACTAGTACACTACAAATAGGTCACACAAGTACATAGAGCACAACACACTACACTACGCTACACTACACTACACTACACTACACTACATCTACGCTGAATGTTTTCTAACGAATTTATGTCCATTCTGTAATATGGAGACCAGAACTGAGCTGCGTAATCTAGGTGAGGCCTTACTAATGATGTATAAAGCTGTAATATGACCTCTGGACTTCTGTTGCTAACACTTCTTGATATAAATCCCAGTAATCTATTTGCCTTATTACGTACGCTTAGGCATTGCTGTCTTGGTTTAAGGTTGCTGCTTACCATCACCCCCAAGTCCTTCTCGCA
Source organism: Cherax destructor (assembly GCA_009830355.1). Lineage (NCBI taxonomy): Eukaryota > Metazoa > Arthropoda > Malacostraca > Decapoda > Parastacidae > Cherax > Cherax destructor. The sequence continues at coordinate 2,415 of WNWK01035751.1, read as the reverse complement.
ATCTGTATGGCTAAGTTCTACGTTATTTAACTTATAAGTGCTTGGGTTATGGACACTCCCGAGCTTAAGAACTTTGCATTTATCTACATTGAACTGCATCTGCCATTTTTCTGACCAGGAATTGAGTTTGTCTAAATCCTCCTGTAGTTCACTGACATCTACGTCTGAATCGATTATCCTACCTATCTTCGTGTCATCAGCGAATTTGCTCATATCACTAGAAATTCCCTCGTCAAGGTCATTTATATATATTATAAACAACAATGGGCCCAAAACCGATCCCTGAGGAACGCCACTTGTTACAGATCCCCACTCCGATTTAACCCCATTTATGCACACCCTCTGCTTCCTATTGGTGAGCCATGACTCGATCCATGACAACACTTTTCCCCCAATGCCATGAGCAGCCACTTTCTTTAACAGTCTCTGATGTGGTACTCTATCAAAAGCCTTACTAAAATCCAAATAAACGATATCGAATTCTTTATCATTATCAACTGCCTCAAAAGCCTTACTGAAAAAAGTTAATAAATTAGTTAGGCAGGAACGGCCCCTGATGAATCCATGCTGAGTATCATTAATCAAATTATGCCTATCGAGATGGCTTCTTAAGTTATCAGCTATAATCGACTCTAGTAATTTGCCTACAATTGATGTTAGACTTATTGGGCGGTAATTTGATGGTAACGACTTGTCCCCTGCTTTAAAAATAGGAATTACATTAGCCATCTTCCACGTATCCGGCACTACACCTGTTTGAAGAGATAGGTTAAAAATCTTAGTTAAGGGTTCACAGAGTTCTATTTTGCATTCCTTAAGAACCCTTGAAAAAAGCTCATCAGGGCCTGGCGATTTATTTTGCTTCAAACGGTCTATCTGTTTGATAACCTTTTCGCTAGTGACTGTGATACTACATAATTTATCTTCTTCTGGGCCTCTGTAAAAATTAATTACTGGGATATTATTAATGTCTTCCTGTGTGAAAACCGAGAGAAAATAATTATTAAAAATAGAGCACATATCATTCTCCTTGTCAGTAAGATGCCCAAAGTTATTTTTAAGGGGACCTATCTTATCCCTAACTTTTGTTCTATAAACCTGGAAAAAAATTTTGGGTTAGTTTTGAATCCCTAGCAACTTTAATTTCATAGTCCCGTTTAGCTTTTCTTATTCCCTTTTAACGTCCCTCTTAATGTCAGTATACTTGATTTATTTCAAGAAGTATAAGCAACAGAAGTCCAAAAGTTATTTTACAGCTCTATACATCACTAGTGAGACCTCATTTGGATTATGCAGCTCAGTTTTGGTCTCCTTACTACAGGATGGATATAGATTCATTGGAGAACATACAAAGAAGAATGACTAAAATGATTTACAGTATAAGAAATCTCCCGTATGAAGATAGACTTAGAGCGTTGAATCTCCACTCTCTGGAGAGACGTAGAATGAGGGGAGATATCATCGAGGTGTTCAAGTGGATGATGGGCATAAACAAAGGAGATATTAATAAAATACTGAGGATATCGAACCAAGTAAGAACGAGAAATAACGGATTTAAATTGGATAAATTTAGATTTAGAAAGGACATAGGCAAGTACTGGTTTTCGAACAGAGTTGTAGATGCGTGGAACAATCTTCCGAGTACTGTGATAGAGGCTAGGACCTTGGGTGGCTTTAAAAAGAGATTGGACAAATATATGAGTGGGAGGGGCTGGGTTTGATTTGTGTCGTGAGTACGGGAATAAATTCTTAGGTAGTGGTGGTTTTGATAAGGACCTGCCTTGTATGGGCCAGTAGGCCTTCTGCAGTGTTCCTCCATTCTTATGTTCTTATGTTGAAGTTGTTGGATATACAGATGAGTGATGATTCTAGGATTCTTCGGTATTGCGTGTTGTCTTCTTTGGCGATGAGTCTTGCGTTTCTGTAGTTGATTAAATGGTTGTGTAAATTTCGGTGTTGAACACAGGCATTTCTTGAGTCGTCAGATCTGCCTGCGTACTGGTGTTCTGAAATGCGTGTTTGTAGGTCTCTGGATGTTTCGCCAACGTATAATTTGCTGCAGCCATTACAAGGGATTGTGTATACCCCTGCCGTGGATTGAAGCTTTTCCTGTCTGTTACTGGTAATGTCCTTGATGGTGGTGGATGTGGAGGTGGATACTCGGAATGAGGTCTTAGAAAAAATGTTGGAAACTTGTTTGGAAATGGAGTTGGTATTTTTCCATTGTGTCGGTATTTTATACCATTTATTTCCAAGGATTCAAGTTAGATAAGTTTAGATTTAGAAAGGATATAGGAAAGTATTGGTTTGGAAATAGGGTAGTTGATGAGTGGAACAGTCTGCCTAGTAGGGTTATTGAAGCTAGGACCTTGGGTAGTTTTAAATTTAGGTTGGATAAATTCATGAGTGAGAGGG
>WNWK01035750.1:0-19579 GCA_009830355.1 Cherax destructor | reverse complement strand
TTTCAATCATGCACAAACACCAATGAAAACTAAAGTACCAGAAATAACATTACTAGAAATAATCTCCTTGATCGCGCTTACCAAAGGATTTTTATTTTCCCAGCATCTTGATCCATCCTAAAGATAGAAAAGGCCTAATTTCAGTGGAAATTCTTCACATTATTAGCTATTTTTCAATCTTTGCAGAAAATGTAGGAATGTGGAGAAGGAATATACTGGCATGCTCCATTTTTTATCGTGGCTGTTTGGCGTACGTTATACGCCTTGTTGGGGATATGGAGATAGATGGGTTGCGTACGTGGAAGATGTGGTTTAACTAAGCAACAGAATTCTGTTGTGAAATTTATATATATATATATATATATATATATATATATATATATATATATATATATATATAATGTCGTGCCGATTAGGTAAAACTGGTCAATTAGCAAGAACTCATCTAAAATTAAGTCCTTTCTAAAATTTTCTCTTATACGTTTAAAGATATATTTTTTCATTTATGTTAATGTAAGAATTTATAATTTTGTACCAAGAGAAACTTTGAAAACCTACCTAACCTTATTACAACAAGCGCAATTTAATTTAGCCTAACCCAACTAAATATATTTTAGATACGTTAACATTAATTTAATAATAAACAAACACAATGAAATATTTTTTCGTTATGTTCAGAATGATTTTGGCGAAATTATTGCATACACAAATTTTCACTTGTCGTATATGGCAAAGTGAGCGTTGCTATTTAAGCCAAAATCGCAAGTTTTACCTAATCGGCACGACATATATATATATATATATATATATATATATATATATATATATATATATATATATATATATATATATATATATATATATATATATATATATACATTTACTGATGTCCATGAGGAGGCTAATTTAGTGGAGGTTCCATCAGGGTGAAGCTGTGGAGCACAATATCCACACCTGGATCAACACCAAGAGTTTTCACCACATGAATGTATTTGTTGAAACATTTTGCTTGTGCAGCAGCAGCAGCAGCAGCAGCAGCAGCAGCAGCAGCAGCAGAAGCAGCAGCAGCAGCAGCAGGAGGAGGAGGATGATAAGGTATTAAAAAGACCACAATGGAAATAAGTGACATTGTGTGACTCTTTTAGGTTATCCTAGGTTCTCTACACATATGCTGCTATGTATCATAATCTATGTAACTGTATTTGTGTACACCTGAATAATCTAACTTACTTACGTACTTGATAAGTAAGACACATATGCAAGTTAGGTGTCTTTATTCCGAAACGTTTCGCCTTCACAGTAGGCTTCTTCAGTCGAATACAAGAGAGTTTAGCAGGAGTAGTAGAGACGATGTCATCAGTCCATCAGCCTTGAAGACGTAGTTTTGAGGTGGTCAGTCCCTCAGTCTGGAGAAGAGTTCTGCTCCAGAGTCTGGAACAGTGTGAAGTTTAAAGGGGGGGGGGGCGAGCCTTTTTCGATTAATTAGGAAAGAAAAATTGAAAAAAAATTATGGAAAAAAATGTTTTCTTACTAAAACATAATGCATAATTCTGGCAACATGTTGATGCAATCGGCTTCTTTCTATCATATTTCTAAGTATGTTTATTCTAAAAAGTATTTTTTTGTTTTTGCTGGTAGCAAAAGAACTTGTTGGCAATTCGTTATTTTTTTTTTTTTTACAATAAAATTGCGATTTTTATTATTTTTTTCACTTGAAATACACAACATGGCAACTTGTGTGAGGAATGTAGTGTGTGAGTATGGTGGAGGCTCCTCAGTAGCCTTCTGGCTTCCCATGGGGATAGAAGATTATAGTGTGATGAAGTTTGGCGCGCCTTTTCCCTAGATTTTTTACACAAGCATAATTATCAATATATCAGGAATAAGTTATTGACATTATAAATCCTCTCATGCAAAGAGTATTTATCAGAGCATCATGATTCTTTCGTAAGTTATTGAAGAATGATGGTTCTATTGAATTACAGTTGTTACTGATTTTTTGTTTCCTCCCCCAAAAAAAAAAAACGTATTTCAGCATTTTTTTATAATGCAATCTATTAAAAGTAAGCTCACGACTCTGTAATTCAAAAACCTAACTTTGTCTTGCATCTGATTTCAATTAGAACATTGTATGTCTTACTAATTTTGTAGGAGAGGATTTGCCCTAAGACCTGTCAAATAGGGCACTAATATATTTTTTCTACATAACTGTAAGGCAAAACGTCACTAAAAACACAGTATCTAGGTATCAAATGGTGCTTAATTCACTGACAAATTCCCATTGAAATTTTAGAAAAAAAAAAATGAAAACGTCTCGCCCCCCGTAAGCATGAGTGTGGAGACTTATAAACTGTGTGAAGGTGAGATTCAGTTTACTAGTAGAAGAAAGAAGATAATCATTGAGAGAGCAACATCCCTCTCAAATTCATCCCTTCTAGCTTGAAAAAGTTGTCAAAGGTGTTTTCTGTACCAAGATTCAGTTCTGTATCATTGTATTCTACTGAGCAAGCCTACCGTGAAGGCGAAACGTTTCCGAATGAAGATACCTAACTTGCATATGTGTCTTACTTATCAACTTGTCGGTGTTGTATACCTGTGTCATCTTCACTTACGTACACACGTATACTCACCCATATTCACGCGCGCGCGCGCGCACACACACATGTACATTCACGCATGTACATACACAAACACGTGTACATCCACCCACGTTTACGCACACGCATCCCCACGTTCAAGCATGCATACACACATGTACACATACAACTACATACACAAATGCATGTGTACACATACACAAACCCAAGTTAATGCAAGTACACACACATGTACTCCCACCCACCTTCACTCACACACATGTACACACACACCTACATACACGTTCACGAGCATGTATACACACTCACGTTCACGCACGCATACATACATATACACACAGAGGGCAAAGAAGACCGCTGACAGAGTACAAGCTAGGCGGACAAAGGCTACAAACCTCGGCAAAGGAGAAAGACCTTGGAGTGAGTATAACGCCAAGCACGTCTCCGGAGGCACACATCAACCAGATAACTGCGGCAGCATATGGGCGACTGGCAAACCTAAGATTAGCGTTCCGTTACCTTAACAAGGAATCGTTCAAGACACTGTATACCGTGTACGTCAGGCCCATACTAGAATATGCAGCACCAGTCTGGAACCCACACCTGGTCAAGCACGTAAAGAAACTAGAGAAAGTGCAAAGGTTTGCGACAAGGTTAGTTCCACAACTCAGGGGTCTGTCTTATGAAGAAAGATTGAGGGAAATAGGACTAACAACACTGGAGGAAAGAAGGGTCAGAGGAGACATGATAACGACATACAAAATACTGCGGGGAATTGACAAGGTAGATAGTGACAGGATGTTTCAGAGAGGGAACACAGAAACAAAGGGACACAACTGGAAGCTGAAGACTCAGATGAGTCAAAGGGATGTCAGGAAGCATTTCTTCAGCCACAGAGTAGTCAGGAAGTGGAATAGTCTAGAGAAAGATATAGTGGAGGCAGGAACCATACATAGTTTTAAGACAAGGTATGATAAAGCTCATGGAGCAGGGAGAGCAGAGACCCAGTAGCAGACAGCGAAGAGGCGGGGCCAGGAGCTGAGTCTCGACCCCTGCAACCACAATTAGGTGAGTACAATTAGATGAGTACATGGGTACAAGAGCAATAATTCACACAGCCTTTGACCGTAGGGCCCCTCCCCTACCCCACTCCCTCTTCCTCTATCACCCCCCTTCCTCATCCACTCCTCTTCCTCCCACCTTTCTCCCACTCCTCCACTCCCTCCCCTCACCCCCTCACCTCCTTTCTCCCTCATCTTTCTCTTCTCTCCCCTCTAGCTCCTTTTCCCCTCTCTTTCTCTTCCTCCCCTCTCCCTCTCCTTTTCCCCCTCTTTCTCCTTCCTCCCTTCACCTTTTTTCTCCCCTTCTCTCTTTTCCTCCTCCCCCTTCCCATCTCCCCTCTCCCCCTTTTCTCACCCTTCCTCCCTCCACCCCTTTCCCTCTCCCTTCCCTCTTCCCACCTTCATCACCCTTCCTCTCCTTCTCCCCACCCATTCTCTCCCCTCCCCCTTGTCTCTTTTGCTCCTTCCCATCTCCCTCTCTCCCCCTCTTTCTCTTTTCCTTCCTCTCTCCCCCTTAACCCCTACATTTCCCCAAACACACACACATCTACATCAAAATGGTATCTCGTAGGGGAACTCGACGGCCCAGGGGATCAGAGAACGGCCTGGGTAGAGAAGAATGGATGGAAGTGCAAATGAACAGGATGGATCAGGAGGGGGAGAGCAAACTAGGTGAGGTCGCTGCAAAAATGGAGAAAAGGATGGAGGCAGAGCTTTGGGTGAAATTGGAGGGGAGGTTGGAGGAGGAGAAGAAGAAATGGGAGTCACAAGTCAAAGATGCAGTAGCCAGGATAAAGGCTCTAGAATGTGAGGTAAATAGGTTGAAGAGAGTTCCAGGAGTATGGACCAGAGGGGACATTTCATCTGTAGCTGGTACACCCTTACCAATCCTGGAACCAATGGGAAGGAAGGAGACACAACCTATGCTAAGGCCCTATCAGTCCACCAAGCAGGGACGAGGAAGGAGGGGGGAGAGCAGCTGGGAGTGGGGGTGGTGGTGGTGGTGTTGGGAGGCAGGTGAAGGTGGAGAGAGGGATAGGACACATGCAGTGGCACAACCAGGCCAAGAGCTACAGGAAAACACTGGGGAGACACAGAGGGAAATACAATGGGAGGCAGAGAGGGAGAAGTCAGTGTTCATTCACGGGCTCCAGGAGAGAGGGGAGGATGATCCAGCGAGACTGGACCTAGTATTCACCCTGAATAGCGCAGATATTGAGGACATCACACATGAAAGACCCCTTAGGGCCAGTGATCATATGGTTTTAAGCTTCGAATACATAGTAGAGCTACAAGTGGAGGGAGAAGCAGGAAGGGCCGGACGAATGAAGCCAAACTACAAGAAAGGAGACTATGTAGGCATGAAGAACTTCCTGCATGGAGTTCAGTGGGACAGGGAGCTAGCAGGGAAGTCAGTAAACGAGATGATGGAATACATGACAAATATATGCAAGGAAGCTGAGGAGAGGTTTGTACCCAAGGGTAACAGGAATAACGAAAAAGCCAGGATGAGCCCATGGTTCACCCAAAGGTGTAGGGAAGCCAAAACCAAGTGTGCCAGGGAATGGAAGAGGTATAGAAGGCAAAGGACCCAGGAAAATAAGGAGAGCAGTCGTAGAGCCAGAATCGAATATGCACAGGTGAGAAGGGAGGCCCAAACACAATACAAGAATGACATAGCAGCGAAAGCCAAATCTGACCCAAAGCTGTTGTACAGCCACATCAGGAGGAGAACAACAGTCAAGGACCAGGTAATCAGGCTGAGGAAGGAAGGAGGGGAGGTCACAAGACATGACTGCGAAGTGTGTGAGGAGCTCAACATGAGATTCAAAGAAGTGTTCACAGAGGAGGTAGAAGGGCCTCCAGAAAGGCGGAGAGGTGGGGTACACCATCAGGTGTTGGACACAATACATACAACTGAGGAGGAAGTGAAGAGGCTACTAAGTGAGCTAGATACCTCAAAGTCCAGATAACATTTATCCATGGATCCTGAGAGAGGGGGCAGAGGCGCTATGTGTACCACTAACAACAATCTTCAACACATCCATCGAAACAGGGCGACTACCTGAGGTATGGAAGACAGCAAATATAGTCCCAATTTTTAAAAAAGGAGACACGCATGAGGCACTAAACTACAGACCAGTTTCATTGACATGTATATTATGCACGGTAATGGAGAAGATCATCAGGAGAAGAGTGGTGGAGCACCTAGAAAGAAACAAGCTTATCAACGACAGCCAGCATTGTTTCAGGGATGCTAAATCCTGCGTTACAAACCTACTGGAGTTCTATGACAAGGTGACGACAGTAAGACAAGAGAGAGAGGGGTGGGTAGATTGCATTTTCTTGGACTTGCTGGTTTAGTCACCCATTTCAAGAATTCCTTGAGCTGATTTTAACAATATGGATGCCATAACTATGTGACAAAATCCGCCAATGACAAATATTAATTTTTTTGCAAGGCAGAAGCAGTAACTAACTTTCTTAACGCCCTCCAACGCTGGTATTCAATCATCTAGCAAAGGTTGACTCAGGTGGATGACGATCTACCCGGAATATTTCAGGACAATAACTTCTCACCAACAGCCAGTGTGGTATAACAAACATATTCCAGTCTATGTGGATTTCTTACATTTGCTTTACAGCAGATTTCTTGATTTACGTTATTTAGGTTATGTTACGTTAAAATTTGCTAGGTTAGGCTAAGTTTATATAGGTAAGAGTTTTTAGTCAATGAAAATTAACAACTTATAAAAAATCGGCAATAAATGAAATATAAAATAAAGGCGATACAAACTTTAGATGTACGAAGGGAAGAAGATTCAGTCCAATAATCATTGTTTAAGTCTCGTTAAACAATCATCCATTTAACTCATAACAACAGTGATAAAATGTTTGTGATTAAAAAGACGACCTGTATTCACGGTCAAAGGTGAATCCTGGAGGGACAGTCACTCTCCACAGGTCGCTGCAGAGGACACAGTTCTCACCTCCTCACGAGGTCCTGCTGCTAGAGGAGACACAAGTTCTCACCTCCTCCACGAGGTCCTGCTGCTAGGAGGAGACACAAGTTCTCACCTCCTCCACGAGGTCCTGCTGCTAGGAGGAGACACAAGTTCTACCTCCCACGAGTCGCTGCTAGGAGGAGACACAAGTTCTCAGCCTCCTCCACGAGGTCTCTGCTGCTAGGAGGAGACAAAGTTCTCACCTCCTCCACGAGGTCACTGCTGCTAAAGGAAACACTGTTGTGAGACCTCCGTCAGAACTATGTGTGCGCTAAGAGACAAGAGTACAAAGTTTTCTTCACGTTCTACGAGATTGTAAAAGTTTGTTTGTCGAGACCCTCAGAGATGTGTGCGTTAGGGCCAGCAAGATATTAGTTACAATGATTATAAAGATTTCTTTATCGGTAGACCTTCTGAGAATGTATCATTTTCGACAAAATCATTAGACAATGATAATGTCTCTTTCCTGTAGATCACTTCAAAGATTTGTTATAATGATCAAGTGTGCATTAGGCACTCCATCGTTATATACCCTTTGATCCCCAAAGATTTCTCATTCAAACACTCCTCGTCATATGTCCCTCATTCACGACACTCCCTCGTTATATATGTCCCTCATTCACGACACTCCCTCGTTATATATGTCCCTCATTCACGACACTCCTCGTTATATATGTCCCTCATTCACGACACTCCCTCGTTATATATGTCCCTCATTCACGACACTCCCTCGTTATATATGTCCCTCATTCACGACACTCCCTCGTTATATATGTCCCTCATTCACGACACTCCCTCGTTATATATGTCCCTCATTCACGACACTCCTCGTTATATATGTCCCTCATTCACGACACTCCCTCGTTATATATGTCCCTCATTCACGACACTCCCTCGTTATATATGTCCCTCATTCACGACACTCCCTCGTTATATATGTCCCTCATTCACTACACTCCCTCGTTATATATGTCCCTCATTCACGACACTCCCTCGTTATATATGTCCCTCATTCACTACACTCCCTCGTTATATATGTCCCTCATTCACTACACTCCCTCGTTATATATGTCCCTCATTCACTACACTCCCTCGTTATATATGTCCCTCATTCACGTGCAGTCTTTTGACCCCATTCCGTATTTCTTCATGGGAAGATAAGCAGAATTTATTTGTCAGAGTGCTGAGTGTGTGTGGGAGTGTTATTATTATTATTATTATTATTATTATTATTATTATTATTATTATTATTATTATTTTTATATTGCTATTATTATTATATGTCGTACCGAATAGGTAAAACTTGCGATTTTGGATTAAATAGCAACGCTCTTCTTGCCGAATAAGGCAAGCGAAAATTTGTGGATGCATTAATTTCGCAAAAATCATTCTGATTCTAACGTAAAAAATAAATATTTCATTGCGTTTGTTTATTATTAAATTACTGTAATCTTATCTAAAATATATTTAGTTGGATTAGGCTAAATTAAATTGCGCTTATTATAATAAGGTTAGATAAGGTTTATAGGGTTCTTTTGGTACAAAATTATTATTTTTTACATTAACATAAATGAAAAAAATATGTTTAAACGTATAATAGAAAATTTTAGGAAGGTCTTATTTTTAAACGAGTTCTTGCTAATACACCAATTTTAATATTGGGCACAACATGTATATATATATATATATATATATATATATATATATATATATATTAAGGGCAATGTGTGGTGTAAATATTATGCAGAAAATTCGGAATGTGGAAATTAGGAGAAGGTGTGGAGTTACTAAAAGTATTTGTCAGAGGGCTGAAGAGGGGTTGTTGAGGTAGTTTGGTCATTTAGAGAGAATGGATCAAAGTAGAATGACTTGGAGAGCGTATAAATCTGTAGGGGAAGGAAGGCGGGGTAGGGGTCGTCCTAGAAAAGGTTGGAGGGAAGGGGTAAAGGAGGAATTGTGGGCGAGGGGCTTGGACTTCCAGCAAGCATGTGTGAGCGTGTTAGATAGGAGTGAATGGAGACGAATGGTTTTTGGGACATGACGATCTGTTGGAGTGTGAGCAGGGTAACATTTTGTGAAGGGATTCAGGGAAACCAGTTAATTGATTTAGTTTGACTTGAGTCCTGGAAATGGGAAGTACAATGCCTGCACTTTAAAGGAGGGGTCTGGGATAGTGACAGCTGGGAGGGACTATTCTCAGCTGTCGTATCTGAGCGCCTCTGCAAAGACAGTGATTATGTATGAGTGTGGTGGAAGTGTTGAATGATGATGAAAGTATTTTCTTTTTGGGGATTTTCTTTCTTTTTGGGTCACCCTGCCTCGGTGGGAGACGGCCGACTTGTTGAAAAAAAAAAATTAGAGGAGTACCGTCCTGCCAAGTGAGTGTGAAACGGAAACGTGTAATTGCTTTTACATGATGATAGGATTGCTGGTGTCCTTTTTTTCTGTCTCATAAACATGCAAGTTTTCAGGTATATCTTGCTACTTACACTTAGGTCACACCACACATGCATGTACAAGCATATGTATACACACCCCTTTCGGATATTTTTTATTTGCCGATATAAACTGTGCACTGCAGAGACTATTTTTACACTCATTACTGTTGGGTATTTAACTTTATAAAGAGAATCTGTTTTCCATTTATATTCTTACTCATAACGAGAGAAAATAATATTACTGAGACCTGATGTATTGAAGTTAATTAACAGTTTAAAATTGAGCTACAAACACAGGCAGAAATAATTGATTTTCTTAACTTTTACAAGTGCAACAAACATTCCGGTGTTGAATCTCAAAAAGTCAAATATTCAAAAAAGAATTAATGATGACAATATATACTTCATTTCACGCCAAGAAATTAAAAAAAAATGATCAAATAATGTGAAAGCTTGTTCCAGAACCAGTGCCAGAAATGATACGGAGGAGCTGATTTCTTAATGGCAAATATGACTTGTATTCTCACTGTATCAACGACTTTGTTGATTTCTAGTCTGCAGAGATTTCTGAGTACAGTGTTTGTCTCCGCCACCACTTGATCAAGTGCACTCCACTTAACACTCTAAGACTGAAAAAAAGTATTTACACTGATATGTTAGGTTATGGAAAAGTAGACACAGATGCATAAATTAAGAGTTTGCGGCCATTGTGAACCTGAGAGTTGGTTCTGGGTTACCAGACCCGGCCACCTGGGGTCAGTGGTTCATCTTTACGGTGCACTCACTCTTTACGGTGCACTCACTCTTTACAGTGCACTCACTCTACGGTGCACTCTTTACGGTCCACTCACTTTACGGTCCACTCACTCTTTACGGTGCACTCACTCTTTACGGTGCACTCACTCTTTACGGTGCACTCTTTACGGTGCACTCTTTACGGTGCACTCTTTACGGTGCACTCTTTACGGTGCACTCTTTACGGTGCACTCACTCTTTACGGTGCACTCACTCTTTACGGTGCACTCACTCTCAACGGTGTCAATACGTAATGGTTGATGCATCTTACGGACACGATATTACCCATTATTTTAGACTGTGTGCTGACAAATTTGTCACTATAGTAAATACTTACAACACTTGGAATCTTTGGGATCAGTTCCATAACTAAAGAATGACTCTTCTGATATACTTAGACAACAATGAGTGATGTCACTGAGTCTTAACGAGGAGTGATGTCACTGAGTCTTAACGAGGAGTGATGTCACTGAGTCTTAACGAGGAGTGATGTCACTGAGTCTTAACGAGGAGTGATGTCACTGAGTCTTAACGAGGAGTGATGTCACTGAGTCTTAACGAGGAGTGATGTCACTGAGTCTTAACGAGGAGTGATGTCACTGAGTCTTAACGAGGAGTGATGTCACTGAGTCTTAACGAGGAGTGATGTCACTGAGTCTTAACGAGGAGTGATGTCGCTGAGTCTTAGCGAGGAGTGATGTCCTGAGTCTTACTAAGAGGAGTGATGTCACTGAGTCTTACTCGAGGAGTGATGTCACTGAGTCTACTTACGAGTGATGTCACTGAGTCTTACCGAGGAGTGATGTCACTGAGTCTTCTTGAGAGGAGTGATGTCACTGAGTCTTACTTAACGAGGTGATGTCCTGAGTCTCTAACAGGAGTGATGTCCTGAGTCTTAACGAGAGTGATGTCACTGAGTCTTACACGAGGAGTGATGTCACTGAGTCTTAACGAGGAGTGATGTCACTGAGTCTTACTAACGAGGAGTGATGTCACTGAGTCTTACACGGGGAGTGATGTCCTGAGTCTTAAGAGAGTGATGTCACTGAGTCTTAGACGAGGAGTGATGTCCTGAGTCTTAGCGAGGAGTGATGTCACTGAGTCTTGACGAGTGATGTCACTGAGTCTTAAGCGAGGAGTGATGTCACTGAGTCTTAGGAGGAGTGATGTCCTGAGTCTTCTAACGGAGTGATGTCGCTGAGTTACTAGAGGAGTGATGTCCTGAGTCTTAACGAGGGATGTCACTGAGTCTTACGAGGAGTGATGTCCTGAGTCTTACGAGGAGTGATGTCACTGAGTCTTACGAGGTGATGTCACTGAGTCTTACGGAGTGAGTCCTGAGTCTTACGAGGTGATGTCCTGAGTCACCGAGGAGTGATGTCCTGAGTCTTACGAGGAGTGATGTCACTGAGTCTTACGAGGAGTGATGTCACTGAGTCTTACGGAGTGATGTCCTGAGTCTTACGAGGTGATGTCACTGAGTCTTACAGGAGTGTGTCACTGAGTCTTAGCGAGATGATGTCCTAGTCTTACGGGAGTGATGTCCTGAGTCTTACGAGAGTGATGCACTGAGTCTTACGAGGAGTGATGTCCTGAGTCTTACGGAGTGATGTCCTGAGTCTTACGAGAGTGATGTCACTGAGTCTTACAGAGTGATGTCACTGAGTCTTCGAGATGATCCTGAGTTTACGAGTGATGTCCTGAGTCTTACGAGGAGTGATGTCACTGAGTCTTACAGGTGATGTCACTGAGTCTTACGGGTGATGTCACTGAGTCTTACGGGTGATGTCACTGAGTCTTACGAGGTGATGTCACTGAGTCTTACGAGGAGTGATGTCGCTGAGTCTTAGAGGAGTGATGTCCTGAGTCTTACGAGATGATGTCCTGAGTCTTAAGGAGTGATGTCGCTGAGTCTTAGCGAGGTGATGTCCTGACTTAGAGAGTGATGTCCTGAGTCTTAGCAGAGTGATGTCCTGAGTCTTACAGGAGTGATGTCCTGAGTCTTACAGGAGTGATGTCACTGAGTCTAACAGGAGTGATGTCCTGAGTCTACAGAGTGATGTCGCTGAGTCTTAGCGAGGAGTGATGTCGCTGAGTCTTACGAGTGATGTCCTGAGTCTTAGCGAGGAGTGATGTCCTGAGTCTTACGAGGAGTGATGTCCTGAGTCTTACGAGATGATGTCGCTAGTCTTACGAGGAGTGATGTCCTGAGTCTTACGAGAGTGATGTCTGAGTCTTACGAGTGATGTCCTGAGTCTTAGCGAGGGGATGTCCTGAGTCTTAGCGAGGAGTGATGTCCTGAGTCTTACGGATGCACTGAGTCTTACGGGATATGTCCGAGTCTTACGAGGAGGATGTCACTGAGTCTTACAGGAGTGATTCCTGAGTCTTACGAGGTGATGTCCTGAGTCTTAGCGAGGAGTGATGTCTGAGTCTTAGCGAGAGTGATTCCTGAGTCTTAGCGAGGAGTGATGTCCTGAGTCTTACGAGGAGTGATGTCCTGAGTCTTCGAGGAGTGATGTCCTGAGTCTTAGCGAGGAGTGATGTCCTGAGTCTTACGAGGAGTGATGTCCTGAGTCTTACGAGGAGTGATGTCCTGAGTCTTACGAGGAGTGATGTCCTGAGTCTTACGAGGAGTGATGTCCTGAGTCTTACGAGGAGTGATGTCCTGAGTCTTACGAGGAGTGATGTCCTGAGTCTTACGAGGAGTGATGTCCTGAGTCTTACGAGGAGTGATGTCCTGAGTCTTACGAGGAGTGATGTCCTGAGTCTTACGAGAGTGATGTCCTGAGTCTTAGCGAGAGTGATGTCCTGAGTCTTAGCGAGGAGTGATGTCGCTGAGTCTTAGCGAGAGATCGCTGAGTCTTAGCGGTATGTCGCGGTCTTGGAGGATGTCCGAGTCTTAGCGGAGGACCTGAGTTGCGGGGTGATGTCGCTGAGTCTGCGGGGATGTCGCTGATTTGCGGTGATGGCTGGTCTTAGCGAGTGATGTCGCTGAGTCTTAGCGAGGATGTCGCTGAGTCTGGAGATGTGGTCTTAGCGGATGTCGTGAGTCTTAGGGATGTCGTGAGTCTTAGCGGGGTGATGTCGCTGAGTCTTGGGGTCGCTGAGTCTTAGCGGAGGATCCTGAGTCTTGCGAGGTGATGTCGCTGAGTCAGCGAGTGATCGCGAGTCTTAGCGAGTGATGTTGTCTTGCGAGGATGCGTGAGTCGTGTGTCGTGAGCTAGCAGAGATGTCGCTGAGTCTAGGAGGAGGATGTCCGAGTCTTAGCGAGGAGCGTGAGCTTGCGAATGTCGAGTCTTGCAGGATTCGCTGAGTAGAGTGATGCGCTGTCTTAGCGGTGATGTCGCTGAGTTGCAGAGGATGTCGCTGAGTCTGGAGGATGTCGCTATCTTAGCGAGTGATGTCTGAGTCTTAGCGGATGTCGCTGAGTCTTAGCGAGGAGTGAGTCTAGGAGGTGTCGCTGAGTCTTAGGGAGGATGTCGCTGAGTGCGAGAGTGATGCCTGATTTAGCGAGGAGGATGTCTGAGTCTTAGCGAGGAGGATCGCTGAGTCTTAGCGGAGGATGTCGCTGAGTCTTAGCGGAGTGATGTCCTGAGTCTTACGAGGAGTGATGTCCTGAGTTAGCGAGAGTGATGTCCTGAGTCTTAGCGAGGAGGATGTCGCGAGTTTAGCAGGAGTGATGTCCTGAGTCTTAGCGAGGAGGATGTCCTGAGTCTTAGCGAGAGTGATGTCGCTGAGTCTTAGCGAGGAGTGATGCCTGAGTCTTAGCGAGAGTGATGTCGCTGAGTCTTAGCAGGAGTGATGTCGCTGAGTCTTAGGGAGTGATGTCGCTGAGTCTTAGCGAGGAGTGATGTCGCTGAGTCTTAGCGAGGAGTGATGTCGCTGAGTCTTAGCGAGGAGTGATGTCGCTGAGTCTTAGCGAGGAGTGATGTCGCTGAGTCTTAGCGAGAGGATGTCGCTGAGTCTTAGCAGGTGATGTCGCTGAGTCTTAGCGAGAGGATGTCGCTGAGTCTTAGCGAGGAGGATGTCTGAGTCTTAGCGGAGTGATGTCGCTGAGTCTTAGCGAGGAGTGATGTCGCTGAGTCTTAGCGAGAGGATGTCGCTGAGTCTTAGCGAGGAGTGATGCGCTGAGTCTTAGCGAGGGAGTCGCTGAGTCTTAGCGAGGAGTGATGTCGCTGAGTCTTACAGAGGAGTGATTTGGGTCGCTGAGTCTTAGCGAGGAGTGATGTCGCTGAGTCTTAGCGGATGATGTCGCTGGTCTTAGCGAGAGTGATGTCGCTGAGTCTTGGGAGTGATGTCGCTGAGTCTTAGAGGAGTGATGTCGCTGAGTCTTAGCGAGGAGTGATGTCGCTGAGTCTTAGCGAGGAGTGATGTCGCTGAGTCTTAGCGAGGAGTGATGTCGCTGAGTCTTAGCGAGGAGTGATGTCGCTGAGTCTTAGCGAGGAGTGATGTCGCTGAGTCTTAGCGAGGAGTGATGTCGCTGAGTCTTAGCGAGGAGTGATGTCGCTGAGTCTTAGCGAGGAGTGATGTCGCTGAGTCTTAGCGAGGAGTGATGTCGCTGAGTCTTAGCGAGGAGTGATGTCGCTGAGTCTTAGCGAGGAGTGATGTCGCTGAGTCTTAGCGAGGAGTGATGTCGCTGAGTCTTAGCGAGGAGTGATGTCGCTGAGTCTTAGCGAGGAGTGATGTCGCTGAGTCTTAGCGAGGAGTGATGTCGCTGAGTCTTAGCGAGGAGTGATGTCGCTGAGTCTTAGCGAGGAGTGATGTCGCTGAGTCTTAGCGAGGAGTGATGTCAGCTGAGTCTTATCGAGGAGTGATGTCCTGAGTCTTAGCGAGGAGTGATGTCACTGAGTCTTAGCGAGGAGTGATGTCACTGAGTCTTAGCGAGGAGTGATGTCACTGAGTCTTAGCGAGGAGTGATGTCACTGAGTCTTAGCGAGGAGTGATGTCACTGAGTCTTACGTACGAGGAGTGATGTCCTGAGTCTTATCGAGGAGTGATGTCACTGAGTCTTAAGCGAGGAGTGATGTCACTGAGTCTTAGCGAGGAGTGATGTCACTGAGTCTTAACGAGGAGTGATGTCAGCTGAGTCTTAGCAGAGGAGTGATGTCACTGAGTCTTACCGAGGAGTGATGTCACTGAGTCTTACACGAGGAGTGATGTCACTGAGTCTTACTAACGAGGAGTGATGTCACTGAGTCTTACTAGAGGAGTGATGTCACTGAGTCTTAACGAGGAGTGATGTCACTGAGTCTTACGAGGAGTGATGTCACTGAGTCTTACGAGGAGTGATGTCACTGAGTCTTAGCGAGGAGTGATGCCGAGTACGAGGAGTGATGTCACGAGTCTTAGCGAGGAGTGATGTCCCGAGTCTTAGCGAGGAGTGATGTCACCGAGTCTTAGCGAGGAGTGATGTCACCGAGTCTTAGCGAGGAGTGATGTCACTGAGTCTTACGAGGAGTGATGTCCGAGTCTTAGCGAGTGAGTGATGTCCGAGTCTTAGCGAGGAGTGATGTCACCGAGTCTTAGCGAGGAGTGATGTCACTCGAGTCTTAGCGAGGAGTGATGTCGCTGAGTCTTAGCGAGGAGTGATGTCGCCGAGTCTTAGCGAGGAGTGATGTCGCCGAGTCTTAGCGAGGAGTGATGTCGCCGAGTCTTAGCGAGGAGTGATGTCACCGAGTCTTAGCGAGGAGTGATGCCACCGAGTCTTAGCGAGGAGTGATGCCACCGAGTCTTAGCGAGGAGTGATGCCACTGAGTCTTAGCGAGGAGTGATGTCACCGAGTCTTAGCGAGGAGTGATGCCACCGAGCCTTAGCGAGGAGTGATGCCACCGAGCCTTAGCGAGGAGTGATGCCACCGAACCTTAGCGAGGAGTGATGCCACCGAGTCTTAGCGAGGAGTGATGCCACCGAGTCTTAACGAATCTTGGAAAGTGATGTGAGTCTTAGATAAGGATGTGTGATGTCACTGTGAGTGGCCTGGTGGCAATAGCTCTCGCTTCACACGGTGAGTGTCCGGGTTCGATTCCCGGCGAAGGGGTGGAAACATCAGTAAAATGGATACCTGGGTGTTAGTCGACTGGTGTGGGTCGCATCCTGGGACAAAACTGATCTAATTTGCCCGAAATGCTCTGCATAAAAAGGGGCTTTCTATATAGTAGTATGTCATTGATGTCAGCTAGGCCTGTATACCATGTACATGTACTTGTAGTAAATAAAGATATTATTATTATTATTATTATTATTATTATTATTAGATAACGATGAGTGACGTCACTGTGAGTCTTACGCAATGTGTGATGTCACCATGGATTTCATACAAGGATGTGTGATGTCACCATGGATTTCATACAAGGATGTGTGATGTCGCTTATGCTTGAACAAGAAGCACTGTATACAGAGCAAAGCTTCACGTGTCGCTCAAAATACAACTTATCAGCTTCCATTGACAAAGCTCTGTAAACATAAGTTATTAATTATATAATAATAATAATAATAATATATTTCTACAAGTACATGATACTTTTAGACATTATTGAGATACTATATAGAAACACATACTGTATAGAACAACCAGGTACTGCTAAGTGAAAAGGAGCAAGTGAAACTAAATAATTATATATAATTATTATTATAATTATAGTTATTATTATTATTATTTTTAGTAGTAATTGTAGTATAGGGAAAACGTTTGCGACCACTGTCATCCTCAGAGTTACCAGACCCTGCCACGTGGAGGCCAGTGGTTCATCTTTAAGTTCCACCCATCCACTTTCTGTGTTTTTGACGCTTTCTGTGTCCCCTTAGATATTCTCCCTTCCCCACTTCCTATCCTACACTCAGTAATCTTACCTTCCCCAGGTCCATGTGTCCAGAAGTCTATCTGTGTCCCCTCAGATATTCTCCCTTCCCCACTTCCTATCCTACACTCAGTAATCTTACCTTCCCCAGGTCCATGTGTCCAGAAGTCTATCTGTGTCCCCTCAGATATTCTCCCTTCCCCACTTCCTGTCCTACACTCAGTAATCTTACCTTCCCCAGGTCCATGTGTCCAGAAGTCTATATGTGTCCCCTCAGATATTCTCCCTTCCCCACTTCCTATCCTACACTTAGTATTCTCAGCTCTTGTGTTCATGTGTCCAGGAATCCATCCGTGGGCAGATGTCTTCCCTTCTCCTGAAGTTCTGGAAATTATTTTCGATATTTTTGATGCCTCTTACAGTCCCACCCCCCAGAGGTCAGCAGTCCCACCCCCCAGAGGTCAGCAGTCCCACCCCCCAGAGGTCAGCAGTCCCACCCCAGGTCCGTGGTTCCAAGTGTTCATCCATACATCCTTCACCACTTCTCTGAGGTCAGCAGTCCCACCCCAGGTCGTGGTTCCAAGTGTTCATCCATACACCCTTCACCACTTCTCTGAGGTCAGCAGTCCCACCCCAGGTCGTGGTTCCAAGTGTTCATCCATACACCCTTCACCACTTCCCTGAGGTCAGCAGTCCCACCCCAGGTCCGTGGTTCCAGGTATTCACCCTTCACCACTTCCCTGAGGTCAGCAGACCCACCCCAGGTCCGTGGTTCCAGGTATACACCCTTCACCACTTCCCTGAGGTCAGCAGACCCACCCCAGGTCCGTGGTTCCAGGTATACACCCTTCACCACTTCCCTGAGGTCATAAAGTCCCACCCCAGATCTGTGGTTCCAGGTATACACCCTTCACCACTTCCCTGAGGTCAGCAGACCCACCCCAGGTCCGTGGTTCCAGGTATACACCCTTCACCACTTCCCTGAGGTCAGCAGACCCACCCCAGGTCCTTGGTTCCAGGTATACACCCTTCACCACTTCCCTGAGGTCAGCAGACCCACCCCAGGTCCGTGGTTCCAGGTATACTCCCTTCACCACTTCCCTGAGGTCAGCAGTCCCACCCCAGGTCCGTGGTTCCAGGTATACTCCCTTCACCACTTAAGAACATAAGAATGGAGGAACACTGCAGAAGGCCTACTGGCCCATACAAGGCAGGTCCTTATCAAAACCACCACTACCTAAGAATTTACTCCTGTACTCACGACACTAATCAAACCCAGCCCCTCCCACTCATATATTTGTCCAATCTCTTTTTAAAGCCACCCAAGGTCCTAGCCTCTATCACCCTACTCGGAAGATTGTTCCACGCATCTACAACTCTGTTCGAAAACCAGTACTTGCCTATGTCCTTTCTAAATCTAAATTTATCCAATTTAAATCCGTTATTTCTGGTTCTTACTTGGTTCGATATCCTCAGTATTTTATTAATATCTCCTTTGTTTATGCCCATCATCCACTTGTACACCTCGATGATATCTCCCTCATTCTACGTCTCTCCAGAGAGTGGAGATTCAATGCTCTAAGTCTATCTTCATACGGGAGATTTCTTATACTGTAAATCATTTTAGTCATTCTTCTTTGTATGTTCTCCAATGAATCTATATCCATCCTGTAGTAAGGAGACCAAAACTGAGCTGCATAATCCAAATGAGGTCTCACTAGTGATGTATAGAGCTGTAAAATAACTTTTGGACTTCTGTTGCTTATACTTCTTGAAATAAATCCTAGTAATCTGTTAGCCTTATTGCGCACACTTAGGCACTGTTGTCTTGGCTTTAGATTTCTGCTTACCATGACTCCCAAGTCTTTTTCACATTCTGTATGATCAAGCTCAACTTCACCTAGTTTATAAATTCGAGGGATATTTTCATTACCAACGACAAGCACCTTACACTTGTCCACATTGAACTTCATCTGCCACTTTTCAGACCAAGACATTAATTTATCCAAATCCTCCTGGAGTTCACTGTTATCCTCCTCAGAATGAATTATACGGCCTATTTTTGTATCATCAGCAAATTTACTCATGTCACTTGCAATTCCTTCATCAAGGTCATTAATGTAAATTATGAACAACAATGGGCCCAAAACTGATCCTTGTGGAACGCCACTAGTGACAAATCCCCATTCAGATTTGACCCCATTAATGGAAACTCTCTGCTTTCTATTGGTAAGCCATGCCTCTATCCATGCTAGAACTTTACCTCCTATACCATGAGCTGCCACCTTTCTTAAGAGTCTCTTGTGAGGTACTCTATCGAAGGCCTTACTGAAATCCAAGTAAACTATATCATATTCTTTATCACTGTCTACTGCCTCAAATGTTTTATTGAAAAACGTCAGTAAATTTGTCAGGCAGGAACGACCTCTCGTAAACCCATGCTGAGATTCATTAATCAAATTATGTTCTTCAAGGTGACTTCTGATAATATCAGCTATAATTGATTCTAATAATTTGCCTACTATAGACGTGAGGCTTATTGGACGGTAATTTGATGGAATGGACTTATCCCCTGATTTGAATATAGGAACTACATTAGCTATCTTCCACATCTCTGGCACAACACCAGTTAGGATGGACGTATTAAACACATTCGTTAATGGCTGACTAAGTTCCATTTTGCATTCTTTAAGTACCCTGGAAAACAACTCGTCGGGTCCAGGGGACTTATTTTGCTTCAGTTTATCTATTTGTTTGATAACCATATCCCTCGTGACAGTAATATTAGTTAATTTGAATTCTTCAGGAACTGAATAATTGTTAATTTCTGGAATCTCATTTACGTCTTCTTGTGTAAAGACTGACAAAAATAGTCATTAAATA
>WNWK01035749.1:0-19581 GCA_009830355.1 Cherax destructor | reverse complement strand
ACGTGACGATCGTCACGACGCAAACTCGCACGAAATTTTGCGCATTCTGCATATATACACCGAAATGTATTTTTATTTACGTTATGGATACATAACTTATTTTTCTCGTTTATAATGATCCTGGGGGCACATAAGGGTCCATAATAAAGCAAATTATATAGACCAGGGTACGGGCGGGGATTGAACTAACGGTCAGTGAGTCATAAAACTCCAAACAAATTGAACATAGGTGCCAGAACTTATACAAATATCTCTATGATATCTCGTGTTCCATTGAATAACTACGGAAGCAGTATAACTCACCAGAATAAATAACTAAGACAATAACTTAATAACTGAGTCAGTAACTAAGATATTAACTTAATAACTAAGGTAGTAATTAACTTAATAACTATGGCCAGTGGCGTTGCTAGGGTTGGTGTCACCCGGGGCGGCATCTTTGGTGTCACCCTCATGAAATCCAGGTGATGGGGGGAGTAAACTGCAGTGACGTCACTACTGCATGACCAGTGACTAATATTATTATAATCAAAAGAAGCGCTAAACCACAAAGGTCATACAGCGCGGGACCAGTGACTAATGTTTACCAATGAGAACGTTTAAGGCCATAAAGCGAACAGGAGAATACTTCTCAACTTTATTAATGATCAAATAAATAATCTTAGTAATATTGAGGAAACATAAACTCAAATACCACTTTGAGTACAGGCAACAAATCCTACATTTATTCATCTATAACAATGAAAAAAAAACTTTAAAATAAAGAAACATTACAATATCAGAGATATTGCAATGTTCATTACGATAATCCTTAAAATTTATAAAGTATCTGGCCTTAGTATAGGAGACGCTCAGTATAGAGTATACTCTAGAAAAATCGTAATAAGAATTTATATGAAGAGGCTGATGAAAAGAGTGCATTAAAATACGTATTTAATATAATGTAATTTGTAATATTCTATAAGGTATTTTAAATGGTACCTATATTAGTTATAAGTCTGTTAAGTAACACTTAACAGACTTATAACTTTATATACCGCTTATAATTACCTCCATTCTGACTGAATGGGTATTTACATATGAAATTGATAAGTTACATAGTCTCTATAACCAGAGACGATCCAAGCTTAATAACTGAAATCTCTTTAAACACTGAAGAGACTTTACTTGGCAGAGTTCCACAAATACTCTAGCTAGAAGAGACTGAGAAAATAATGCACTACTGCTGGATAATTTCTCAAAGTGAACGAGTAAGTAGAGAAGACCTTCGACAGAGAGGTGTTGTACTGTCTGTCCTCGTCAGAGTGGGTATGTGAACCTACTGTCTGTCCTCGTCAGGAGTGGTGTGAACCTACTTCTCTCCTCGTCAGGAGTGGGTGTGTGAACCTACTGTCTGTCCTCGTCAGGAGTGGGTGTGTGAACCTACTGTCTCTCCTCGTTAGGAGTGGTGTGTGAACCTACTGTCTCTCCTCGTCAGGAGTGGGGGTGTGAACCTACTTACTACTCTACCACCCTCACCTCTGACGGTAGCTGTCAGGAGAAGTCACCAGATGAGGTCACACACACACACAAACTGGTCGTTACTCATGCTGTACCATCCAGTTCCTTACCAAAATAATTCATCATATAAATATATACATATGAAAATGGGGAAGATGAAAATGAATATTTAATATTATAAAGTTGATTACCGTCATTTTAGTTATTAACGATGATAATCGCAACGTAATATTAGATGGATGAACAAATATGAAAGTTATATTTTTCAAAGCCGCATCTCGGCCTAACACAAACACTAGTTCCGATTTCACCTTGATTACAGGTAACTATGAATCAGATCTTACATTTCCTTGCCTTCAATCCTGCAAAATCATCTATCACATCATCAAAATCAATTATTTTCCCTATATAGGCCTATTTGTACTTTAATCATATAATAGGCTATATAGAAACGAAGGATTCTTCTCTTATGTTTGTGCAGCAATGTTTTGTGCATTAGTGTCACCTTTAGTGGCTCTATGGTGTCACCCCTAAATGGTGTCACCCGGGGCGGAACGCCCCCCCCCCCTTACGACGCCACTGTATATATACACAAACAATCGCAGACGGGCGATCTTAACTATGCAAGACAAGCCACGGGGGGATGGAAATCTTTAGCTCAAGTACTTTCACACTTCTCAGTGCGTCATCAGGATCTATGCAATGTTGCAAGGCAGCAACTGAAGGAGTGAGGGGAAGTTTTCTCAGAATAGAGCAATGCAGGTGTATTCCCTGCTGCTGTCTCTCTTAGAATGTGGGCCAACGGTTAGTGTCACACCCAGCACTACCACCATCCCCTTCCCCCCCGTATGGGGTAAGAGGGTTTTGAAAAGTCAAGAATTATGAAATTAGAAGATATAATATTCCGCCCAAACAGGTCACATGACCTGTTCTAACAGGTCATGTGACTTGAGAAAACACGTTTCTCAGTGGATATTATATATATGGATTGCTATTATTCTGTGTAACCTTTTTAATTAATAAAAGAAAGGCAATGAATGTGTTCTTTGTCCATTTAAATTCCCAGTTCTTGGGTACTCGAATGTTCTCAGTCTTAGGGGTACTGAGGAGTATCTCTTTATATTTTCCTAAATATTGTCTACTATTCTTATAATATGTCTTACTTGGGATTCTTCTATACCATTCCTATAATATTTCTATGATCCAGATTTCTACTTCTAGTATCCTTTAACCCACTACCTATGTTATCAGGTAATCTTGTGTATGGTACAATCACAGCTAAATGCGTTATATAACCATACACCAACTGACGTATCATGGTGTTTTGGTGCGTAGACACTGGTCGAGCGTCACCAATCCATCATGAGGCCACCTGATATAATGAGCAATCCTGTGATTTTGTATAGCATTGTTGTTTAAGGTTGTGTACAATAGACTCTACTAAATAGGTATCGAGCTTGTATAACCCATAATTTGAGTTATATACGGTATTCCCGTCATGTTTCAAGAGAGAAGATTCAATTATGTTTCTTTCCATGACAGAACTGTTTGGTACAATAATCTGGGCAGCATCCCACCCTGGTGGGTGATTACAGGAACTAACGTGGTTAAGATAGCCTTCGACTCCTGTCCTGTCCTGACTGAGTATTTATGTTAGGATATTCTGGTTTCCAGAAGTTTACCTGTTTGACCAATATATGAGAGAGGACACTGAGTACATGGGACCTTGTAAATCCCACCAACTTTGTTGGAGGGTGTGTTTTTAATCAGCCTTTGTTTCACTGTCCCAGTGTTTTTGAAAGTAAGGATTATATGGATCTTTTTTAATGCCTCACGCAGGCAAACCAGGTTCTCATTGTATGGTAAAACTAGTACATTTTTCCTGGCCATCACTTCCTTAGGTTCAGTCGTGTAGAAAGTCTTTCTTGCTGACATTAGTCAAATTCCTGGGCTATTTCAGTTTTGTGGCTATGTTAAATATCTTGCTGATTTCGTCGTCTAGGTACTCTGGACTGTAGATGTGCAAGACCCTCAAGAACATTGTGAGGAACACACTCATGTTTACCCTGGTGTCGTAGTTGTAATAGTAGTGAATGTATGACGTCACATTGCTGGACTTTCTATAAACTGTAAATTTGAATTTTCTTTCAACACGATGGATTAAAACATCTAGGAACCGCAAAGTGTTATTTATTTCATGTTCTGTGGTGAACTTAATGGAAGGTATTAAGCCATTGAGTCTGGGTAGGAACTCATCAATGTTGTGATCTCTAGGCCACAGGCAAAGAACATCATCTACGTATCTGAACCAACTAACTTTATCTGGGAGAATGTCTTTAAGAAGTCTGGTCTCATAGAATTCCATATACAAGTTGCTTAGTAAGGAGCTAAGGGGATTTCCCATTGCCATGCCTTGTTTTTGAGCGTAGTATTTTCCTTCAAATACGAACTTACAATCAGTAACACAAAGTTTTATCAATTCAATTATTATTTTCGTGGGGTAGGGAATGGGGAATTTTTCTATTTCCTTTTCGAGGTAGGAAAGCAGGTCAGAGACAGGGACTTTGGTAAACAGAGATGTGACATCAAAGCTCACTAGGGTAAAGTCATGAGGGACATTTAATTTATGGAGTCCTTCGGTAAGGTCAACGTTAATATGTGCATCCGAGATCTTACCTACTATGGGAGTTAGAAGTTTATCCAGCCATTTAGATAGGTTATATTCTGCGGAACCTACTGAACTTATAACAGGACGGGCTGGGTACCCTGGCTTATGAGTTTTGATTACCCCATAAAGATATGGTTAATAAGATATGATAAGATTTCTTCGGACTTTTAACCCCGGAGGGTTAGCCACACAGGATAACCCAAGAAAATCAGTGCGTCTGTCTTATTTCCATTGGGGTCCTTAATCTTGTCCCCCAGGATGCGACCCACACCAGTCGACTAACACCCAGGTACCTATTTGCTGCTAGGTGAACATGAGAACAGGTGTAAGGAAACACGTCGAAATGTTTCCACCCCGCCGGGTATCGAACCCGGGCCCTCCGTGTGTGAAGCGAGAGCTCTAGCCACCAGACCACCGGGCCACCCGAGTTGCTGACCTAGCCGAAAAATTTTAATTAGTTCATCATTCCCTTTCAAAAGCGTTTTAAGTTGTTTATTGAAATGGCTGTTGACCTGGTCAGTGGGGTTCTTAGTGAGTAGTTCATACGTTTCATTATCACTCAATAAATGGTTCATTTGAATATTTAGGTTGTGCCAGGATTCGTTGTTTGCAGAGGCATCATTGACGTACTCAGAGGTCAGCGACTTCACCAGCAGGTTGAGAGCGAGCTGCTTTGGGGATGTGTCAGCGTCCTGGTGGATGCTAATTAGATTGCAGATTTTAGGTCCTCTGTAGAGGTCAAGTCTCGGTGGCTGTCAGCTCTGTCTGCTGCGAGGGACTGTTGGTTGTTCCCACTTGGGAATAAAACCATGGGAGTAGTTGAATGATAGCTCTAGGTCTTTCGTGTTGCATTCAACACATCCTCAGGAACTTGCAATGTTGCAGAAAAAGGAGGAGGATTAAGCATATACGATCACTGAGAACACCTTTGCTAGAGTGAGGGAGAGAGGAGGGAGACAGGGGGCCACTGTTATAGCATAGTCCGACTGAAATTTTGTAATTGTCATGTCACGTTCATTAGGCTACTATTACAATATCAGTGCTTGTGGGCTGGCTGCTTTTTCTAATACTATAATATTCAATCTTTCTGGCTATGGGTATTGGTATGCCTAGAGGCACTTCCTGCCTCCTGCTTCCCTCCTCCAGCCTCTCTCTCTCACTCCAGCAAAGGGGTTCCCTGTGATCCTATTTGCTTCAACCTCCTCCTCTTTCCTGCATCATTGCAAGCTCCCAATTATGTGTTGATTGCAACATGAAAAGCCTAGAGCAATCATTCAACTCCCCCGTGGGTGTTTGGCATTTTGTATCGCTTGTTCGCGGCACAGTCAGCTTCCTAGAGATTTCAGGGTGTAAAAATATTCAGAGCACCGGGGGTTAGAGTACTGAATTTTAATAAAGACTCACGATTGAAGGTGGCCTTAAGCCATTCACATTACTTGACAGTTTTGTTTCTTGGAGGTAATGATATTGTGCCAAGCTGTGTAATTAGTAATATCATAGAAAGTATCTTACATGTGGCAAATTCCTTTCACGGGCACTGTGCTTCGAGAATCACAATAATCCTGGTAGAACACAGGTTTCCACAACCAGAAGGTGAGTACATTATTATAATCAAATAGAAGCGCTAAACCACAGGGGTTATACAGCGCTGCAGGTTATTGTAGGATGCAGGGAGAGTGAGGTGTAAGAGGGAGATGGACGATTAGTAGGGTATGGAGTGCTAGATGACGGTGGGTAGTGCAGGGAGGAGGGTAGCAAGAGATCGAGGTAGAAGGGACTGAGGGAGGTGCTAGAGGTATAATCTTCAGAGTTTGTGTAGTAAGTCAGTTTCTGTCAAAAAGTCAACAAGAGAGTCAGGATTAAAGGAGGGTCCATCTGCAAGAAGGGAAGGTAAAGAAAGGGCCGCAGAGCGAAGACGTCGTTGAAGGTAAATTCTGCGTGCTCGTTGATAGAGTGGGCAGTCCAACAGGATATGTCGAACAGACACTGGAACCTGACAATGCTCACAGAGAGGGGCAGGGAGCCTCCATGAGATACCCGTGAGTAAGACGAGTGTGGCCGATGCGAAGACGGGAGAGAGTAGTCTCCCAACCTCGACATTGATGACAAGAAGAAGGCCAGAAACCTATAACCGGTTTAATAGAATGAAGTTTGTTATTCAGCAGGTCAGACCAGCGTTGTTGCCAACGGGTGCGAGGTGGTAGCAATGACCGCAAAATAGTCCGTGAAAGGAACACCTCTATATGAAACTGGAAGGTCATGTACTGCTGACCGCGCAGCAGTGTCTGCCTGTTCATTGCCCTGTACGTCAACATGACCAGGGACCCAACAAAAAACAATATCTTTATGCTTACTAAAGATACAGCGTAACCAAAGGTGGATACGAAGAACTAGGGGGTGAGGTGTATCAATTTTACGGATAGCCTGTAAAGCACTAAGGGAGTCTGAAACGACCACAAATGGTGACTCAGCCATAGATGCAATACGGATAAGTGCCACAAGAATGGCATACAATTCAGCCGTAAATATGCTAGCCGAGGGTAATAGATGCCCTCGTACAACGCTGTCCGGAAACACTGCTGCGAATCCGACGCCGTCAGATGACTTTGAACCATCGGTGTATACTGTGATGGCATGGGAATGAGAACGGAAGTGGTCTAGAAAGAAAGAGCGAGAAGCCGCCGTAGGTAGTTGGGCTTTCGCGCAAGGTAGAGGAATAGAACAGACACGGACAGCAGGAACTTCCCAAGGGGGTAGGGGAAAGGGAGATGTCACATGAACATATAGAGGTTGGAGCTGAAGGGAAGACACGAGTGAATGTAGACGAAGAGAAAAAGGACGAAGTAAGCAGGGGCGACGAACAAATAAAGAGCGCCTACTAACATCTGTAACAATCCTATACATGGAAGGATTGCGGAGGTCATGAGCGAACATAATAGCGAATGCAATGTGCATCTCGACGATCGGACAAGGATGGAATGTTCGCTTCACATAGAGGCTCTCAACCGGGGAAGAACGAAAAGCACCAAGGCATAAGCGTAATCCCTGGTGATGGATGGGATTAAGGCTGGAAAGAGTGGCAGGAGAAGCTGCCGAATATATTTGGTCACCATAATCGAGTTTCGATAAAATTAGGGCCGAATGTAGGCGAAGGAGAGTTCTACGATCAGCCCCCATGAAAGATGTGCGAGGGTTTTAAGAGGTTCAGCCGGCTATGACAAGTCGCCTTCAGAGAGTTAATGTGAGGTTTCCAGGACAATCTGTGGTCAAACAGGAGGCCGAGAAAACCCGACTGTATCACGTTCTGGGATACGTGAGCCGTATAGGTACAATGGATGATCAGAGACCACTGAACGTCTAGTGAACGTAATTTGATGAGTTTTGCCACTAGAAAATTTAAACCCGTGAGTGGTGGCCCAATCAGAAACCTGGTTGATGGCATGCTG
This sequence comes from Cherax destructor, assembly GCA_009830355.1. Lineage (NCBI taxonomy): Eukaryota > Metazoa > Arthropoda > Malacostraca > Decapoda > Parastacidae > Cherax > Cherax destructor. The sequence goes on along the minus strand of WNWK01035749.1, from coordinate 11,967 downwards.
GAGGAAACTGCAATGAGGTGACAGTCAGCACCTGCAAAGCTATAGCAAAGTCGTCCACATAGGCGATGACCAAATATTGGATGGGAGAACAGATGCCAGATTATTTATAGCAAGCAAAAGAGTGTTGTGCTCAGAACACATCCCTGGGGGACACCTTCAGCTTGGACAAATTCCGGGAGAGTTCATTACTAACCCGGACCGGAAATGTCTGTCAGTTAAGAAGGCCTTAAGAAAGAATGGTAGGTTGCCTCGGAGGCCAAAGGGGTGGGCCTGGGCCAAGATATTATATCCCCAAGTTGTGTCATAAGCCTTCTCAAGGTCAAAAAAGATAGCAATAACCGAATGGTTATTCGCAAAGGCATTACGAATATACGTATCCAAGCGCAGAAAAGGGTCAATGGCAGAACGGCCCTTACGGAAGCCATATTGACTAGGGGAGAGACTATTGTGAGTCTCTAAATACCACATCAAACGTCTATTAACTAGACGTTCCATCACCTGCAAATTGCACTGGTAAGACGATGGGGCGGTAGTGAGAGGAATCACGTCCCGTAGTACCTGGTTTTCAAAAAGGGAGAACAATAGCAGACTTCCACAGCTGGGGAAGAACTCCTTGCGACCATATGAGATTAAAAAAGTCGTAAGAGGACAGTAAGAGCAGACTGATGTAAATGCTGCAGCATACGAATATGTATGCCGTCTGGCCCAGCTGCCGATGATCGGCAAGCAGAGTGTTGCCTCAGTTCTTGAAAGGTAAAAGGCACATTATAGGATTCTTCTCTAAGAAAGAAAAATCTAAGGGCTTTAACTCGCTGGCAGACTTAGAAGAAAGGAACGAGGGGCATAGATGTAGACCCTGAGAAATGCGGACGAGATGATTACCAATTTCAGTGGCAACGGCAGAGGGTGTGCTTATCGACACCAGCAACTGAAGAACAGGAGCCGGGTCGGGGAGAATTTACCACTCAATTTCGCACTTTCTTCAGACTGCACTCATCGAGGAAGCCGAAGTGACAGTAGAAACGTAATCTCGCCAGCAAGTGCGTTTAGCATCACGTATGACGGCGAGCAATAGCTCTCTTCTGCTTAAAATCAAGGAGTCTCTCTTGGTTCTGTTATACCGATACCTGCCCCATGCACGCGTTTCAAACGCACTGCCCGAGCACAAGTAGGAGACCACCAAGGCACGCACTTCTGAGGATGCTTGCCCGAGGTTTGAGGAATAGAATGTGAAGCCGCTGTGAAGATGGAGGACGAAAAGAGATGTAAAACCTCATCAATGGAGGACGAGGTAGGAACCTCATGAAAGGCAGTAAGATGTGCGTAAAGGTCCCATTTCGCCGGTCAAATTGCCAGCGTGGGCTATGAGGAGGTGGAAAAACAGAGGGACTTTAGGATAATTGGGAAATGATCGCTGTCATGTAAGTCCGGGAGGACAGACCAGGTGAAGTCAGGACAATTGATGAAGAGCAGATGGAAAGATCGATGCAGGAGAAAGAATGAGTTCGGGGATCAAAATGGGTAGGAGTACCCGTATTTAAAACATGGAGGGAAGAGAAGCAAGAAATGCCTCCAACTGAATGCCACGGGAGTCACAGTGCGACCCTCCCCAGAAGAAAGTGGTGCGCGTTAAAATCGCCAAGTAATAGAAGGGGTGGCGGTAGAAGAAACCAGAAAATCAACATCTGGGATAGACAATGCCCACGAAGGGAGAGATATAAAGAACATAGTGTATACCACTTATTCAAGTGGATACGGGCTGCTGTGTAATGTAAGGAAGAAGGGACATAGAGCGACGTATGGAACACCAGTGCGTATAAGGAGAGCACTTTCTTAAAGGTTCCATCGGAAAGAGGATCCGATGAATATATCAAATTATAGCCTGAAAAGGGCCTGATAACAGTGGATTGTAGTTTGGGTTCTTGCAAACAGACCCCAATAGGGGAAAACTGGGAAGCAACACCTGAAGCTCACCCTGTTACCCCTGAGGCCTCGGATATTCCACTGCAAATAAGCCATGATTTATGGAGAAAAAAGATAGAAGTGGTAGTGAGAGGAAGCTATGGACTAGGGTTAGAAAAGTCCACGTGTGGAGGCAGCGGAAGACCTGTAATCAGAGAGGGAGGAGGACATTGTGAAGGAAGAGGGGTTGAGACGAAGAAGAGAGATTAGGAACCTCAGATGGAGTAGTGTCCATCATCGGCCCAGTCTCTGAAATATATTCTGCAATTGCTTCCAGTGTTTCGGAAGTCAAAGATGCAGAATGGGAGACTACATTAGAAATGGAAGAAACTATCGGGAGTCAATAGACTGTACTAAAGTAGAGGACGAGGAGGTAGAAGAGGGAACTGTCGTAGGGACTTGGGAGGGACAGGGGATGAAGGTAGAGTATGAGGAGGAGGATGAACCTCCACACGTTACAGAACTAGTCGGAGGCGAAGAACCTGGCAATGGGATTTTTGCCGGGCTTATAAGAGGGGCGCTGAGGTTTAGGTGTAGGACGAGGACTGTAGCCTCAGAACTGTGCAGTGAATAGAGGAAGGAGTGTGGATGTATGGGAAGCCGAGGTAGGGACCTCGGAGCCAAGAACATCAAAAGGATTCGAGACAGGGGTGACGGAGGATGAGGCAACCACAGAGGAAGCCGTGGAAGTTGGGACCCCAGAAGCGGGGCGACGTTTAGCAATGCGAGAATAAGAAATACGGGGAAGTTTCCCTTGAAGGCGAAGATGAGACAGCCATAGCATAGGAGAAGCCTTCCGCCTCTTTGAGACAACGGATTTCCCGCTCATTCAGGTAAACCTGACAACGGCGAGAATATGAAGGATGTGCCTCATGACAGTTAAGGCAAGAGGGAGGTAGAGTACAAGAAGAACTGGCATGGTCGTCAGCACCACAGACTGGGCATTCGGCCATGGACCTGCAATATTTTGCTGGATGACCAAAACGGCAGTTTCTACACTGCTGCGGTGTAGGAGTCACCTTCGAACTTGTAAGCGTTGACCAGCAATGTAGACCCGAAGGTGGCAGTTCTCAACAGTCAAACGTTAAACGAGCTATATTACAAGGATAACGTCTTCCTTATTGGCTGGGAGGACAAAGTGTCAACTTTAAGGATAGGGAGTTCTTGGGCTCAAGCTGCTCGAAAATGTCATCACCACATGTCTGGAAATTCCGTTGGACAATGGTGTGGGCAAAATGACAGAACCACAACAAGAATTGAGGGAATGGTGCTTGTCAATAGTAACAGGTGTATTGTCAATGGTCGTAAGAAGAGAAAGATCGCGAGCTTGGCCAGCATTCTGGACCGTGATGATGCGAGTGCCGCTCTTGAGATCGTGAAATGAGATGTTTTGACCAACATGGCGTAGCAGAGCCTTACCAATACTATGGTCTGAAAGATAGGTATTAGGAGAAGTTGGACGAAAAAGTAAAAAACTTTGTCCATTGAGTAGTTTGAAACAGAGAGTTTAAGGGGAGTGCATGACGAGCTGGTCGTTTCTGCGATGAACGAGAAGGGAGTGTCGAATCGTCATGTGTGGGTCTTGGTCGTTTTTGTGTGGGACCGGGGGTGGTCCGATGGGAGGGGCGAGCGATTCGAAATTGCCGCACCGTCGAGGAGAAGCCGGAATCAAGGTCAGAGAAGAGCGAAGGTCAGGCGATCGAAAGGGCCAGTCGGGACCCTGGTACCTGAAGCAGGTGACGAACCAGCACCAGCAAGAGGTACAGGGGCATGAGAGGTGTCCAAGAGTCATCCGTTAACGAGGCAGGGTCAGTACTGGGTGCGGTATCAGGAAGGGGCCCGGGGGTAGTGGGTTCATGGATTGGGTCAGCCATGGTTAGGTTACTTCTTTCTTTTTATTTTTAAGAAAAAAAAAAAGAAAGAAGAAAATAAAATAAAAATAAAAAAAAAGAATAAAAAAAAAGGGGGGAACGTGGAGGAATAGGTCCTAGGAGGAATGAAAGGAGCGCAAATCCCCTCCGTGCCCAAGAGGACCTCAACACCGCAAGTAGTGCAGATGCTGCATGGAACCCGTGCCATACCCTACCCTTCACGCCAGTAAACCAGCAATCCGGGATAGCAACCTCACATCCACCGAGCCATCTCGCGGACAAAAGAGGGCGGCGGATATCCCCTAAGCATACCGCCTCGGCCACCACCCCCGAATCCGAAGGTGGCCTCCAGAGATACACCCGTCGCCCGAAAGATACCCAAAGCCACCCCGGGTGACGGAGGAGGATCGGGACATCCCCAGGCGATCCAGATTCCACGGCAAACTACACCACCGCCAAGGACCTCAACGGAATGGGATGGACTATGATACCCTTCCCCCTACCTAGGAACTAGAATGCCTGAGGAGAAGCTCCCAGGGCAAAACTGGGAAGGAAATAAGGGAGGGATGAGGAGGAGGAGGAGGAAAGGAAAGGAGGATGGGGAAGATGGGAAAGGGAGGGGGATTGGGGGTATGGTTCGGTCTGAGGAAGAAGACCAAGAGGTCCAATTCCTCAGACCGATAGCCTCTTTACCACGACAAGGAGCCCCCCTTAAAGAGGGAAGGTGAGTACAAAATTACTGCTGATGATTTCAACCGAATTGCTCGAAGTATAAATTGTAGACTATTGAAAAAGGCCCAGCTAGGATTGAACGCTGATGGCTTAAAATTTGATTCAGAATCGAGTCAATATATGATACAGAAAATTGCTACACTCATTTGCTCTTACCTTACTTTTTATCGTGCTGTGGTGTAGGCTAGTGCGAATTAGTATTGCACTCTAAAACACGACAGTGGTTGAAGAAAATCAGGAAGAGTCTGTTTCCGTGCTAGTGAAGTTAAAATGGTCAGAGGCTGGCTGCATGAGAAGGGCATTTGAACAGAGCACGTAACAGATGTAATGGGATTAGTCAACACAATAATGTAGATTGCAATGATTTACAAGGCTGCCTGAACCATGATCAACCAGGTTGTTACTGTTGGCCGCACGCAAACCACAGCCCGGCTGGTCAGGTACTGACTAGGTGCTTGTCTAGTGCCTGCTTGAAGACAGCCAGGGCCCCTGATTATTATTGTGTTGTCTCTTATCGTGCTAGTGGCACCCCTGTTTTTCATTGGGGTATGTTGCATCGTCTGTCGGGTCTTTTGCTTTCATAGGGAGTGATTTTCGTGTGCAAGTTTGGTACTTATCCCTCTAGGATTTTCAAAGTGTATATTATCATGTATCTCTCCAATGTATATTATCATGTATTTCTATAATGGAAATATAAGGACCCCAAGGAAATAAGTCACTCAGTCTGACTTTTTTGGGTTATCATAGGTTCTCTACACATATGCTGCTATGTATGATAATCTATGTAACTGTATTTGTGTATACCTGAATAAACGTACTTACTTATCTCTCCCGCCTGCGTTCTAGGGAGTACAGGTTTAGGAACTTCAAGCGTTCCCAGTAATTGAGGTGTTTTATCCCAGTTATGTGTGCTGTGAAGGTTCTCTGTACATTTTCTAGGTCAGCAATTTCACCTGCCTTGAAAGGTGCTGTTAGTGTGCAGCAATATTCCAACCTAGATAGAACAAGCGACCTGAAGAGTGCCATCATGGGCTTGGCATCCCTAGTTTAGAAGGTTCTCATTATCCATCCTGTCATTTTTCTAGCAGATGTGATTGATACAGTGTTATGGTCTTTGAAGGTGAGATCTTCCGACATGATCACTCCCAGGTCTTTTAGATTAGTTTTTAGCTCTATTGTGTGGTTGGAATTTGTTTTATACTCAAATATGTTTAATATTTCAGTACCTCAATTTGTAAACCTAGTTAATCACTACAATTACCTAACCTTAATATCAGTATAATCATTGTATCACTATTTTTTTTTTTTTTAAAACTTGTCATACATACATGCATGCGAGAAATATTATGACGTGAAGATAAATTACACATAAGAAATAAGAACTATACCACTACTCCACGCACACTACATCCTTATACTCTCTAAGACATCCTCACTCTCACTTTAGTTCTCACACAAAGGGAGATTACTTATCAGTGAGTTACACAAGACCACCAGATCCCTAGACTCCATGGAACCCCCCCCTCCCTCCTGACTCACCTTAATACAAACTGAATGATACCATCCTTTACGGTATCTTAAAGTACCAAAGAAAGAATGACATGAAATATATGTACTAGGAGGTCTAATACCTCAAAACTCACTGCATACTTAACACTGAGTACCCGAGTACTCTGTAATATACACAATCACCCTAAGAGATAGTGATGTCTTCCTTGAGCATGTACAATATAATACATATAATAAAATAATAGTTTCACTAACACAGATATCTTACAATTAAGGGTTACACAAGGTCACAATGGAGACAAACACGCTGAGGGTTACATTGGTTTGCCTCGACTCCACTGTATCTGCCACTTACATACTCCAAGCTCATGCTCACAAAACCAGCCCTGTCACGGCCTCGGAGTCTTCATCGCATGCAAATCCGTGACGCGTAACGCACGATAAGGAGCGGGAAACTAGATTCCCACCGGTTTCCGAAAATCTCTCTCGTCCGACATTTGGTTCTATACATTACTGCACTAATGCCATGTATCCGCTCATCGCCACTCTCCGCACGGAGCACCCACCACATATATATGTAATCTGTAATCAAGTACCCTAGCGCACGTCTTACGTCTGACTGTACTCCCCCCACGTCCAGACTCATGCAAAGGAGATAACCGACCGCCGCCTACCCAACGTATTACTTTACCTAATCACGTACGTACCGATTCTAAACAATTACAGAAATAAATCGCATGATAAACAGACTACCGCCCACAGGATGGGTATGGGGTGCATAATAAAGATATCAAACTAACTTCGCCGCAAAATGCGCAATATGGCTCCTCTCGAAGACGTCTGTTACACAGGACCACTCCCGACGGCAAAATATCGTGGATAAACTTGAATATTACTTCTCGCACGACAGGTCGTAGCCGCAACTGATGGAAAAACCGCCATATTTCACTCCACGCATACAACGGAAAATCGATCAATCCCCGCCCTCCCAGCCCTCCCCGCCCTCCCCGCCGTTCAGGTAAAGACACCACATCACGGCGCATCCAGTGACAACCGCTCCCCCATATATACCGATACACCCGATCTACAATCCGCTTCATTTCCACCGTGCACAGAGGGTAGTACTGCACCACGTGCCATACTTTAGGAAACAATACACAATTGGATACTATGACACGCTGTCGTAGAGTTAACCCTCCAGAGCGCAGCGTCCCTATCCTTTTAATAACTTTATCTGCTACTGCTCGTGAATTCAATACCTGTGCATCCCTGATACTCTCTGTATGTATAATACCACATATGGTTAGCTGATCCTTAACTGTCCATGAACAAGTAGAAGCCATCTGTTCCTTCGTCCAGGACGCCACTAACAACAACCCTGACTTACTAACATTACTTCTCATCCCTGTCGCGGTACCGTATACACCAATCACATCGGACATCCCTATTAGACTTTTTACATCACGCACCAGGATAGACGTGTCATCAACGTAGCCTACGATATCCATCGGTTCGCACGTTGGGAAGAAAGGACGTGGTACTAAATGATAACTGTTTACCGCTTTATAAAAAGGATTCTGTAGAAGCGCGAATAGTATTTGCGATAATGGGCAACCCTGACGGATCCCGCGCCTCAACTCTAGGCGACGCCCTAATCTTCCATTAACTCGAACCTGGAAACTTGCCCCACGATACAAAGTTTGTGTCCACTTTATTATGTCATTTCCAAACCCTTGTCGTTCCATCAACTCCCATAATGCTGTACGGTCGACGTTATCGAACGCAGCTTTCCAATCCAATGCGAGAATACTACCACCACCGCGATGCTGCTGACACTCCATCATAAAATCACTAATACACCCCTGACCGTGACGCATCGAACGCCCTGGTACTCCATATTGTCCACTGTGTAAGACCTTGTCCAATACCGTCTTCAATCTATTCGCCAACACCTTGGCGAATAATTTATAATCCGCGTTCAACAGTGTTATTACTCGATAATCAGATAGCTCCGCACACTCCGCCTTTTTAGGAACTAGGACCACGATACCTGTACTCTGCGAGTCACCTAGCTGGCCACTCACCCTCATTTCGTTAATCAAACGCACGAGAAAATCTTTTAGCACCTCTATTACAAATAAAAGAACCATTTGTAATTAAACGACTGTTTGGGATACTAAGTAAAATCTCATTTTTCAGATTTTTATTATATTAAATATATATTATTAATATAAAAGCATATAATCTGAATAAAAACATAATCTAATAATCTGTGTAAAAACATATTTACACATAATCATAGTACCAGACAAAATACCACAAGTAAAATCAAATACTCGGTGTAGTGTCAAGTCGCTGCCATCTTCTAGTGTCACACAGGACACTACCACACCTTGTCATGATACTCCTTCTCCACCGTGTCCTCAGACACCCTTGTCTCTGTCTTATGGCACGCCTACGGGGTTCCACGACACCCGTTCTCCCTGTGCCATAAGACTCCCTCGCTGTGTCACACGACACCTCTGTGCCACATGGCACGCCCCCTGTATCATGAACACATTCTCAATTAAAGCCTTTGCACCGCGTTATGACACACCCCAAATACATGACTCAACCTGTGTCGTGCCATCGTCACAAACTCTCTGAATGCACCACTTAAACCCTGACACTCCGGGTAACAATCTCCGGGTAAACAATCTCAGGTACATCGTCGCAGGTACATCGTCGCAGGTACATCGTCGCAGGTATATCGTCGCAGGTACATCGTCGCAGGTACATCGTCGCAGGTACATAGTAGATTCTGGTGACCTTGCCTCCCTCCTTGTTGTAGGCTATCACCAGCACCACACTGCATGAGTCTGCAACTCTCACGCAGGTCTGACTGGCGAACTCCAGTAGTATGTCAGGGAGCTTGTCACCAGCACCACACTGCAACTCTCATGCAGGTCTGACTGACGAACTCCAGTAGTATATCAGTGAGCTGGTGGACTCTCCAGTGTTGAATATGGGAGAGTCTCGATGACACTGTCAGTCAAGCCGGCCCGGCAGTCAAACATCAGGTCTGATGACGTAACCCCTTGACTGCGGCCGGTAAGGTAACTACCTAACAACCATTGTTAGGTAGGGGGCCGTAACAACCTCCCAAAACTCCAAGTAAAACTCGCAAGGGAGACCGTCGCTTCCCGGCGACTTACCAACATTCATCCCACTGAGTGCCGCCCACACCTCCTCACATCCCACTGAGTGCCGCCCACACCTCCTCAGTATGAATGGGTTCACCAAGTTCTCGCCGATCGTCTTCACTTAGCTGACTCGCTTCCCAATCCTTAACTACTTCTAAAGCTTCTCGACAGACGCCGTGACTGTCACACGTCGAGCTAAAATGCTCGTCTGCATAAGCCCCCATGCCTTCAGTACTCGTGAGGACCGTCCCTACGGAGTATTCTCCCACATCTTGCTGTACTCGTAAACTCGTTAGAGTCATCGCCGTACGACGTTTACCCTGCTCGCGAAGAACATAAGCCGATGGTTGATTGCCCCACAAAACCTCTTCTAAACCAGCTGCTACTCGGGATCCATTGAACAACTCATTTTGTAACTCACGAATCTCCTCTTTTAATGCACGTATTGACGCCACTGGATACGTCGCCCGCGGCATATGACATTCTTGCAATTGAGACCTGAGATAGTTTAACCTACCATACCGCAACCTGCTGACCGCCTTACCCGCTGAACGAAAGAATGTCTGAACGGCAGGTTTACTCTCGCTCTCCCACCATTGTACCACACTCCCGAGATGCTTCCTAGTTCCCCACACTTGCTTCCACATACTAGCAAACAATACACGTATTTCCTGCTCTCGTAATAAGCTAACATTCAACTTCCAATACCTCGGAAACAAACGTGGTAAGCCCTCCCACGACAATCGCGTCACCACTGCCCGATGATCAGTAAATGGGACCGCACACGTTACCACGCGCATGACAACCACTAGTGACGTTACATATACTCGATCAAGTATTGCGGCATATTCCCGCCGCACGTACGTGTGGGCTACTCCTCCTACAATGTCTCCGCCAACGTCTCGCAACCGTACTCCAGTATTAAATCGCCTAAGAATTCTGAATAAAATCCATGACCCGTGGTTCAACATCCCTTCGTCTCGCTACACAATTCCAGTCACCACCCACGACTGTGACCACGGCATGACCGGAACTGATAAACTAGCGTCAGAAGAAACGCGTTTTCACTCGCACGTCACTATCGGCGGGTCCGGTAGACACCAAGAAACCCTACGTTCACAGTTCCCCCCATCCTTCAACGCAAACTACCCGACCATCGGGACTCGCGACACTCTGTCGACACCGGAAAGGACTGGTTTCGCGGATTAACACTGCCACTCCACCTTTCAATCGTAATGAATGCGCACTATATACCACGTAACCACGCACACGCAAGTCATCCACAACACAAAAGTTATGTTCTTGAACGAAGGCTACGTCGACGTCGTACTGTCGCAAGAACTGCTCAAATTCACACCTTTTATACGCATCATTCAAACCATTCACATTAATGGTCACACACTGGAATTGAAAATAGGAGGTTTCCCTCTGGATACTCTACGGGGCTGATTACACTGCCCGACCTCAGACGACTCAGTCTCGCTCTGCTCCACTACACGCCTTGCTGTTGTGTGGACGAGCAATCGCGGGCAAGTGGTCCCGTCCACGTTTTTTTCCCTGTGCGTTGACCCGGGGTAATATCATCCTCACCATCTGACATGTCCGCTGCACGCTTACGGGAACCTGCATCGACCACCATCTCACTTGCAGTCAGCCCCACAGGATGCACCTCCACATCTACTACTAGAGTCGTCGCCGCTTCTGGGGTGTCTATACCTCCCCTTATACAATTATTCTCAGTTTCCGACCCCGCTGGTGATGAGGGCGGTGCTACACACTCTTCTGGTACGTGAAAGAACTCCGGGAAAACCTGGGAGATATGTTCCACATCACTCTCGGCACCACCGGCATCCATCTGATCTCCTTCGATTTCACCCACGTCACCGCCAGACACCCCACCAGTTAGGGTCACACACGTCTCCTCCACTAATGCTTGTAACTCCACCTCGTCGCTCCAAGCCTGCTGTGCGGGTACGTCACTTCTTGTCCACTGATGTGCCGCCTCAGACGTCTCTGATTTTGCCGGTGGCTCCTTCGCGGTGGCGGGGTTCCGCCGACGATCACACTGACTGGCTATGTGATCATACGATGCACACAGCCGGCACGTACGCCGCTGCCCAGGATACGTGACATATAGCTGTGTGCGGAAGGCCGCCAGCACCACATACGAAGGAACGGGTGTTGTAGAGTCATCTTCACGGAATATGTGCCGTTCGGCTTACCTACATACGGACCTTCGTTCCACCGTCCCGCCCTCGTATAATGCACAGTCCCATACTTTGCAAAAGCACTCTTGATTACATAATCATCTGATTCAAATGGCACGTTACGTAGGGTAAGCCAAGTGAACGTACGTGACACATCATGGAGGCACACGGCCACGGTCGGCGTCACCTGGTATCGTACCTCCTGGTGCTTGGCCACCACTTCCTCGTAGGCAACAGACGATGTCAACTTGACAAACATACGCGAGGCTCCGTTTAAGGATACGCCGTACAAATCCTCGTCCATAATGTCGTAGGTCTCACGAATGATACGGGGCAAGAGAACTTCTGCTGCATGTCCCAAAATGGTGCCTTGCAAGAGCTCAACGCAGACTGTGTTGATTCTCTTCAGGTATCCAGCCGCCATTGTGAAGTTCACAATTTTCCCCGCCAGAGGGCTACCAACAGAGAGGACCCGTCCGCACGCCACCAAAGCTGAGTGGCAAC
>WNWK01035748.1:0-19583 GCA_009830355.1 Cherax destructor | reverse complement strand
TATTAATTGTGTAGGCGGTACATACCCATCGTGTAGGTGGTACATACTAATGGTGTAGGTGGTACATACCCATGGTGAAGGTGGTACATACCCATGGTGTAGGTGGTATTTAACCATCGTGAGGCTGGTACATACCTATTGTGTAGGTGGTACATACCTATGGTGTAGGTGGTACATACTCATGGTGAAAATGGTACATACCCATGGTGTAGGTGTTACATACCCATGGTGTAGGTGGTACATTCCCATGGTGTAGGTGGTACATACCAATGGTGAGGGTAGTACATTCCCATGGTGAAGGTGGTACATACCCATGGTGTAGGTGGTACATACCCATGGTGTAGGTGGTACATACCCATGGTGTAGGTGGTACATACCCATGGTGTAGGTGGTACATACCCATGGTGTAGGTGGTACATAGCCATGGTGTAGGTGGTACATAGCCATGGTGTAGGTGGTACCTACCCATGGTGTAGGTGGTACATACCCATGGTGTAGGTGGTACATACCCATGGTGTTGGTGGTACATACAAATGATGTAGGTGGTACATACCCATGGTGTACGTGGTACATACCCATGGTTAGGGTGGTACATTCCCATGGTGTAGGTGGTACATACCTATGGTGTAGGTGGTATATGCCCATGGTGTAGGTGGTACGTACCCATGGTGTAGGTGGTACGTACCCATGGTGTAGGTGGTACATACCCATGGTGTAGGTGGTACACACCCATGGTGGGGGTGGTACATACCCATGGTGAGGATGGTACATACTTATTGTGAGGGTGGTACATACCCATGGTGTGGGTGTTACATACCTATGGTGTAGGTGGTACATACCCATGGTGTGGGTGGTACATACAAATGATGTAGATGGTACATGCCCATGGTGTAGGTGGCATATTCCCATGGTGTAGGTGGTACATACCCATGGTGTAGGTGGTACATACCCATGGTTAGGGTGGTACATCCCCATGGTGTAGGTGGTACATACCTATGGTGTAGGTGGTATATGCCCATGTTGTAGGTGGAACATATCCATGGTATAGGTGGTACTTACCCATGGTGTAGGTGGTATATACCCATGGTGTAGGTAGTACATACCCATGGTGTAGGTGGTATTTACCCATGGCGTAGATGGTACATACCCATGGTGTAGGTAGTACATACTCAAGGTTTAAGTGGTACATACCCATGGTGTAGGTGGTACATACCCATGGTGTAGGTGGTACATACCAATGGTGTAGGTGGTACATACCAATGGTGTAGGTGGTACATACCTATAGTGTAGGTGGTACATACCTATAGTGTAGGTGGTACATACCCATGGTGTAGGTGGTACTTACCCATGGTGTGGTGGTACATACAAATGGTGTGGTGGTACATACAAATGGTGAAGATGGTACATGCCCATGGTGTAGATTGCATATTACCGTGGTGTAGGTGGTACATACCCATGTTGTATGTGGTACATACCTATGGTGGGGGTGGTACATTCCCATGGTGTAGGTGGTACATACCAATGGTGTGGGTGGTACATACCCATGGTGTGGGTGGTACATAACCATGGTGTAGGTGGTACATACCCATGGTGTAGGTGGTACATACCCATGGTGTGGGTGGTACATACCCATGGTGTGGGTGGTACATACCCAGGGTGTGGGTGGTACATACCCAGGGTGTGGGTGGTACATTCCCAGGGTGTGGGTGGTACATACCCATGGTGTGGGTGGTAGTCAGAACATTATAGAGGTACAGTTCAGGGTCTGGGTCACATTGTTTTGATTACTTAAGAAGTTACAGTCGTCATGAACTAATTGCATGTTAGTGTCTGATTACAATCGTAATGAGCTATTTATATCTCTGTAATGTTAAGGTGCAGTCACTGGTCCTTTTATGTACCTCTGAAACGTTGATTTACAATCCCTTGACCCATTATGTTCCTAGGTAATGTTGAGGTACAGTCTCTATGACCCATTATGTGCCTCTGTAAGTTGACGTACTGTTCCATCGATCCATTATGTGCACTTGTAATGGTCAGGTACACTTCATGGACCCATTACGTGCCTCTGTAATGTTGAGGTACAGTTCCTAGACTCATTGTGTGTCTCTGTAATGTTTAGCAACAGTTCCTGGACCTATTATCTGAAACACGGAAGGAAGCACTGACTAGGGAAGTGGAAAATATATATAGTTTAATTCACAAATAACCCGCACATAGGAAAGAGGAGCTTACGATGACGTTCCGGTTGGACTTGGACCATTTTCAAAGTCACACTAACAAAAGGAGAGAAGGAGGGAGTATATATAGCCAGCAGACAGGGACGGAACAAGAGAGGTATTAGGGTTATTTGTATATTGTTCCATTCACGGTATTGTGCTTTTTTTTTTTTAATAACACATCGGCCGTTTCCCACCAAGGCAGGGTGGCCCGAAAAAGAAAAACCTTTCATCATCATTCCCTCTATCACTGTCTTGCCAGAGGCATTCTTACACTACAGTTATAAAACTGCAACATTAACACCCCTCCTTCAGAGTGCAGACACTGTACTTCCCATCTCCAGGACTCAAGTCCGGCCTCCCTTTTCCTAAATCCTTCATAAATGTTACCTTGCTCATACTCCAACAGCACGTCAAGTCCTAAAACCATTTGTCTCCATTTGTTCCTATCTTACACCCTCACGCATGCTTCCTGGAAGTCCAAGCAACCTTTACTCCCTCCCACCAACCTTTCCAAGGCCGACTCCTACCCAGCCTTCCTCCACTACAGATTTATGCACTTTCGAAATCATTCTATTTCATTCCTTCTTTCTACATGTCCAAACCTTCTCAATAACCCTCCTCAGACCTCTGGATAATAGCTTTCACAATCCTGCACCTCCTCCTAATCTCGAAACTACGGATTCTCTGCGTTATATTCACACCACACATTGCCCTCAGACATGATATATCCACTGCCTCCAGCCTTCTCCTTGTTGCAACATTCACAACCCATGTGTGGAAAATATTGGTATTTTCCGAAAGTTGTAATTGATAAACTTTCCAATATGAATAGATATCATTAATGTGTTGCTGTTGGCTTAACATTAACTGAAAAGAACCAACGAATTCACACGCATGCGAGATGCCTCGTGAAGTGGGCAGGAGCTGGGTAGAGGGAATGGGCAGAGATGAACAGCGATCCTAGCGACCTGAGATCAGGTGGTGAAATGGCCTGTCGAATTTGGAGACTCCGCCCACCAAATCGGATTTAATTACCTCCTTTCGTAATGTGGAGGAATATCCAGTGACACGGCGAGTATAAAGTGGAACAATCGGTCCAGGAGGTCCAGTAATCGGACAATAATTGTGAAATAAGGTGCCGCCGGCGAGTGATGCGGTCATAGGCCTATTTGAACTGAGTGAAATGACCATACGGCAGGATAAAGTCGTAACCCTGATGCTGGGGAGTTCATCTTAGAAGAGACTGAAATATATTCGAGGAACTTTGGGAAATGGTGAATATAGTGAAACCGAGTTGTAAATAATCAGGGGTTGATTGTATCGAGCGGGTCTAGCTTGGGTATGCCATACCCCGACCGCCATATTGGATGTGATTGAAATGAACTAACATATCGCAAGTTATCTACTCAAATCCAAGTATCGAGACTGTGAATGTGTATAAACTAGTGGGGCATTAGCCAGGATATACGTAATATGTAAAGTTATACGTATAAACAGTACAAAAGGTCGGATTAGTGAGAGGATCTGATTCGCTACCCCGACCAACCACTTGTTAACTAACGCTCGGTCTCGTGGGCGTATAAGAGTGCACGGAAATTAACCTTCCTTGACTCGACGAGACAGCTATTACCATCGCGATCGAATCAGATCGCAGGAGGACGTCAACAACGGAACGACTCCCTCATCTAAAGCTAAGTACTCTGCTTGCGAATTTGTTATTGGCCAATGATATTGTTACGCACAGTAGATGTACTTTAGCTAGGTCAACGATCTACGATACACCGCTATGATGCTGTTAATTAGGTGAGTGATGGTCATGTTAACTTAACTGTGTGTTCTCTACCTCTTCTCCTGTTTGATCAGTTGTTTAATAACCAATACAGTCCATTTAAATTTAACAAAACATAATTTTTTAATAAATGATCTTCTCAGATTTATTTATACTGGTCCAGAGTGCAGTGGGTTAACGAGAATATTGAAGGTACCCCTTGGGTGCGGCCAGGAGCGGGTAAAGTTCTCACATACCTTAAAGGGAATGACTGCTGTAAAATTATATGAGTCTGTCATCTCCCTGGGAGTTTGTTTATTGCTAGTGGCGGTGTCCCCGATAGACTTATCTCTCTCAATTCCCCACAGCGCCCGTTGGTCCGTCCTGAACCGGATGTGATTAGTGAATTAATCATTATTGAATTAATTAATTAATAAATAAGTGACTGATCATAGGAAGTAGATAGAGTACACAGTTAATTAATTGTGTGGTGGACAGTAATTAGTCCAATTAATTACTAGACAGGCGTGGCTACGATTTGTGCTAGAGTAAGGTGAGAATCACCTTTATAAACAATTTATTTAATTTGTGACGTCAGTGGTTATTAATTCTACAACTATGACTGAACCTGGTGGAGTTCCCATGCCGGGTGGCAAAACCATGGATATTAAAGCCAAGAAAGCGTCGTTGCAAGCTCGCAAGGACATGTAACAAAGACACACAATACGTGTTTGAACTTAGTGAACGAGCCGTCGACGAGTGTTATTGACTTAGAAACAAATTTTGAGTTACTAGAACTCAGGTATACGTCGTACGTGAAGTGGTTCAAAATCTATGAAGTTGAGTTACTGGATGATTGTCGAGCAGTGAGGAACGATACACTGTTACGACAATATAGTGAATTGAAGAAGTCATGTGTGCCTGTAAAGTTACGTACTAGGTAGGTTAGGAGTATGAGTGACGTGGGGGCCAACCTCCGCGGCAAATAAAGTGTCCCTCCCCAGACTTCCGGAAGTACAATTGTTGTCGTTCCAGCCGGGAGACAGCTGGGAGGAATTTTGGTCAATTTTCAAGGCAATGGTGCACGATCGGAAGGATCTGGAAAGTGTTGCCAAGTTGATTTATTTAAAGGGACAATTGAGGGAGATGCCTCATTCTCATTCAGGCTTTCCGAATGTAAACGACTCTTATAGAAGCTGTTCGTCTGCTAGAGGGTACTTATGGTAACTCGGAACAGCATACAGTGGATTTAGTAATGGCAGTGGTTAATTTGAAACCGCCAGGGCACAACTACAAAGAGTTGCAACAGTTTCGGATCAAACTAGAGAGCACTCTCCAGATTTTGAGTAACAAACACAATTTGGAGAATGCAAGTTGGTTCGTTTGTCCGGTAGTACGAGCTAAATTGAACCATAAGACGATAGAGTGGTTATCTAACAAGTACCACAAGGCTTACTTCGGGTTGGGAGAGATAAGGACGGGTTGGGAGAGATAAGGACGGGTTTGCAAGAACTAATTGTTCAGTTGCAAACTAACCAGCCCACTACTTTTAAGAATACTGGTCATAGTGACGTTGAGTCATCAACTAAGTTCCACAAAGGAAAAATTATCCCAATAGTAATAGTTACAACCCAACCACTAAAAGGGGTTATGTTGGCACATATCAAGTGACCGGGACCAGTAATAGTGGTTCGTCACAACAAGACAGAAAGAATAAACACCCCAATAAGGGTAACCCGGGGGGTAAGCTGTCGAGCCAAGAGAAGAGAGATTGTCTCTTCTGTAATGAAACCCATCTCCTAAACTCTGCGTTACCTATAATTCTTGGATGCGAAAAGTGAGGAGATTGGATGAGCTGAACCGGTGTATTCGATGTCTTGGTAATCATAATGTAGGGATTGCCAGACCAAACTGAATACTTGTCACCAATGCAATAATGGCAGGCACCACATCGATGTGTAAGAGCGGTGTAATCCTAGTAATGGTAAGGATAATCACCCCGACACTACAGTGGCGCACGTAAAGCTTGCAGCTAACGTTCGTAATGGTTTAGCTGAAGTAGCACTACCTGTGTTGGACATGACAGTTAACGATAAATGGCGTAAATCCAAGACTGTAACAGCATTGTTAGATCAGGGATCACACCGTACTTTCATAAAGCGCAGTTGCCTTAATGGGATGAAAGTACGAAAGGGGGATCCTACCACATTAAAATTGTCGGGTTTTCTCTCAGACAAAAGAGCCCAGTCATATGACACGGTTTATGTAAACGCGGTCTGGGCAGAGAGAGACCCAAGTTAATGCAGTAGTCGTGGATAGACTACCGGAGAAGATCTCCACTGTGGGTCTTAATGCCACCAAGCAGAGACTCTCACAGAATAATGTGAAACTGGCACCATCTGTGGTCAATAATGACTCGGTGGGGCCAATAGGAGTATTAATAGGCAGCGACTATTATGCAGCCTTTGTGAAGGGTATGACGAAGAGGTGCGGAGTCACTCTTCTCAACACGGGTGCAGGCCATGTCATTATGGCCGGCTTCCTTGCAGTAATGAATGACTGGAGAAGCCATAATGCAGTCACTGTGTGTCTTACACACGAAACGCCCCCCAGCGTACATATTCTTCTATAGAGAATGCCGTTGAACCAGTGCACAAGTTATGGGAACTGGACAGTATCGGGATTAATGTAAATGAAGAGAGTCCAGATGATTCCTTCACTCAGGAACAATACCTGAAGGATTTTAAATTTGAGTCTGGACAATACTGGGTGCGACTCCCATGGAAGCTAAACCATCCGGAACTACCCACTAATTACCGGATGGCGTATGGTCAGTTAAAGGCCCAGCTCCACGAATTGAGTAAGACACCAGAATTGTTGACTGCTTATAATACAATAATTAATGAACAGGTAAATAATCAGTTCATAGAGGAGGTACCCCCTGAGCAAGCCAATATTCATGGCCACTACTTACCTCATCACGGAGTGAAGAAGGATTCCAAAACCACTCCTTTGAGGATCGTGTTTAATTGTAGTGCCAGGGGTAATAGAAATGTACCTAGTTTGAATGATTGTTTAATGACAGGTCCGTCGCTGACGGAGAAATTGGGTGATGTGTTATTGAATTTCAGAGTTGATAGTTATGCCTTTACGGCAGACATAAGTAAAGCTTTCCTGAGAGTGGGATTGCAAGAGACGGATCGGGATTACACAAGATTTCTGTGGCCAGAGGATCCTAGCAATCCACTTAGTCCGCTGAAAACTTTCAGATTCAGAAGTGTCTTATTTGGGGCTACTTCTAGTCCGTTCTTACTTCAGGCGACGATAAATGTGCACCTTAAACGTACAGGTGGTCCACTGAGTGAAATAATGAGTAAACAATTCTATGTGGACAATTTCCTGGGTGTGACGTCAACTGAAGAGGAGCTAATGAAGATATATGAAGGGGCTAATGACATAATGCAAGGTGCAAATATGCCTCTCAGGAGTGGAACAGTAATTCGTCCAGGTTAAAGGACCGAATAAATAAAGATAATCCCGGCGATGAAGTATCTGGGTGTATAATGTATTGGACTGACTTGGGATACTGAAAGAGACTTGATATCGTTAAAGCCTAATAATTATAGTATGCCCAAGAAATTAACGAAGAGAACCCTGCTTGCTGAAGTTTCAAAATGTTTCGATCCACTAGGCTTAGTGGCGCCTCTTACCATCCGAGGGAAATTATTGGTACAAGAGGCATGGAAGCAGAAGTGTACTTGGGATGAAACCCTACCTGAGGAATTCGTTAACAGGTGGGAAGAATTAATTGGTGATTATGAGAAAGTTCCAATGTTAGAGTTCCCGCGGTGTGTAGCCCGCTCTGGAGTGGAAAATACACTCCACATTTTTTGCGATGCTTCTAAATTAGCGTATGGAGCAGTCGCTATCTTCAATGTGATAAAGATATTTCTCTTGTCATGTCTAAAACTAAAGTGGCTCCAATTAAATTACGTACTTTACCTCAGTTGGAATTAACCGCCATTTATGTGGGTGTCAAATTAGCTGATTATTTACGGAGTAAATTGCCGGAGATAAATATTAGCGACACCATAATTTGGTCTGATAATGAGGTATCCTTGCAGTGGATCCGCAACGGAACCAGCAAGATTATATTCGTGCAAAATAGAGTCGCAGAGATTAACCAGATGCAAGAGAAATATGACAGTTTGGGTCAACATAAGTTAACTTTTAACCATATTCCCGGGGCGGAGAATCCAGCTGATTTCTTGTCTCGTGGGTTGACTTATGTAAAATTTGTGAAGACTTTATCTTGGTTTAAGGGACCCAGTTGGTTGGTGAATAAAAGTAACTGGCCTGTTCAAAAGGCGCATATTGCTCCGGTGGAAATTACTGTGAACACGGCTCCAGTCCTCGGTCCCTCCTTAGCCATTGATATAAATAAATACTCATCCTTCCCAAAATTGATTAATGTCACGAAGTTGGTGTTTAACTTCATAAACAAGATGAATATCCCGTATGATTTTCCTCATCCCCTGAAATACTGGGTACAGAGAGTACAAGGAGAAATCTATGGAGAGGAGATTAAATTGCTAAGGGATGGAAAACTTGGGAAGGGTTCAATAATAGAGAAATTGGGGCTATACTTGGAGGATGACGTAATCAAGTGCAGAGGTAGATTGCAAAATGCTGAATTGGGTGAATATGCTAAACACCCTATCTTGCTGCCCAAGACTCATCATCTGACAACTTTAATTGTATTAAATGCCCATAAAAATGTGATGCATGGTGGAGTACAAGATACCTTAAATTGCATTAGGAAACTTTCTGGATTCCTCAGGGGCGACAGAGTGTGAAGAGGGTGATTAAGACATGTGTAGTGTGTCGCCGTGTAGATGCCAGAACCTATAGTACCCAGGACCTCCACCATTGCCCAAGGAACGAGTGCAGTTAATAAAGCCATTTGATGTAACCGGTGTAGATTACAGTGGCCCAATCATTTTAACGGGTACTGCAGATGGTGTTCCTTTAAAGGTGTATGTGTGTTTATTCACTTGTACCGCTACAAGGGCAGTACACTTAGAAGTGGCACAGGATTTGTCTGCAGAACAGTTCATACAGCTGTTTCGTAAATTTGCAGCTAGGATATCCTGTCCGAGACTCATGATTTCAGATAATGCCACTAACTTTGTAGCGGGAGTGCAACATTTGAAGGAATTAAATGAGAGTAATGAAGTACAGTCTGTTAAATCAGCGAGGGTGTGGCTGGAAGTTTATTGCTCCTAGGGCCCCTTGGCAAGGGGGATTGTATGAAAGACTGATAGGTACAGTGAAGAGGTGTCTGCGTAAAGTACTACACCGGAAACGAATTAACTTGGAGGAATTCGGGCAGTATTAGTGGAGGCAGAGAATCGGATAAATAATCGTCCTCTCTCGTACATTATTGATACTCCCGACGCAGAAGTACTGACTCCTTCTCACTTGATATGTGGGCGGAAGCTAGAAGCTGCACCTATCTATCGAGATAATCCTGCGGCAGTTGATGAGGATTATAATAATGTGACAGTGTTAAGTGATAAATATAAGATGTTGAATAAAGTAATTAATCATTGGTCTACTGTGTGGCGCAAAGAGTATCTTCTTACATTACGTGAACACTTTTATGGTGCGTCAGAAGCGGCTAATCGACAGAATATTCAACCGGGTGACATTGTGTTAATTGATACTGAGCAACCTCGAACATTGTGGCCTCTGGGTAAGATAGTGACATTATACCCAGACGCTCAGGGTGTTGTCAGGAATGTCAAAGTGTTGTGTCGCGGCCAAGAGAGTTTACGCACCATTAATAAGTTAATCCCCTTAGAATTAAAGGGAGTTCTATCAACTGGGAACGAAAATCTAAGGGAAAGTGACACGAGTGATGTTGAAGACGACACGGACCAGGGGATACCAGAAACAGGGAGTGTGATTCGACCTCCCAGGAAGACAGCTGTTCAGTCCAATGGAGGGCTGGAAACGCCTGTTGAAAACTGACTCGATTTGATTCTCTAACAACGAACTCTGCCCGGCCGCAGTGTGGAAAATATTGGTATTTTCCGAAAGTTGAAATTGATAAACTTTCCAATATGAATAGATATCATTAATGTGTTGCTGTTGGCTTAACATTAACTGAAAAGAACCAACGAATTCACACGCATGCGCGAGATGCCTCGTGAAGTGGGCAGGGAGCTGGGTAGAGGGGAATGGGCAGAGAGTGAACAGCGAGCCTAGCGACCCGAGATCAGGTGGTGAAATGGCCTGTCGAATTTGGAGACTCCGCCCACCAAATCGGATTTAATTACCTCCTTTCGTAATGTGGAGGAATATCCAGTGACACGGCGAGTATAAAGTGGGACAATCGGTCCAGGAGGTCCAGTAATCGGACAATAATTGTGAAATAAGGTGCCGCCGGCGAGTGACGCGGTCATAGGCCTATTTGAACTGAGTGAAATGACCATACGGCAGGATAAAGTCGTAACCCTGATGCTGGGGAGTTCATCTTAGAAGAGACTGAAATATATTCGATGAACTTTGGGAAATGGTGAATATAGTGAAACCGAGTTGTAAATAATCAGGGGTTGATTGTATCGAGCGGGTCTAGCTTGGGTACGCCATACCCCGACCGCCATATTGGATGTGATTGAAATGAACTAACATATCGCAAGTTATCTACTCGAAATCCAAGTATCGAGACTGTGAATGTGTATAAACTAGTGGGGCATTAAGCCAGGATATACGTAATATGTAAAGTTATACGTATAAACAGTACAAAAGGTCGGATTAGTGAGAGGATCTGATTCGCTACCCCGACCAACCACTTGTTAACTAACGCTCGGTCTCGTGGGCGTATAAGAGTGCACGGAAATTAACCTTCCTTGACTCGACGAGACAGCTATTACCATCGCGATCGAATCAGATCGCAGGAGGACGTCAACAACGGAACGACTCCCTCATCTAAAGCTAAGTACTCTGCTTGCGAATTTGTTATTGGCCAATGATATTGTTACGCACAGTAGATGTACTTTAGCTAGGTCAACGATCTACGATACACCGCTATGATGCTGTTAATTAGGTGAGTGATGGTCATGTTAACTTAACTGTGTGTTCTCTACCTCTTCTCCTGTTTGATCAGTTGTTTAATAACCAATACAGTCCATTTAAATTTAACATAACATAATTTTTTAATAAATGATCTTCTCAGATTTATTTATACTGGTCCAGAGTGCAGTGGGTTAACGAGAATATTGAAGGTACCCCTTGGGTGCGGCCAGGAGCGGGTAAAGTTCTCACATACCTTAAAGGGAATGACTGCGGTAAAATTATACGAGTCTGTCATCTCCCTGGGAGTTTGTTTATTGCTAGTGGCGGTGTCCCCGATAGACTTATCTCTCTCAATTCCCCACACCATGCTTCACACAAATACAAGAGCATTGTTATAACTATACTCTCATACATTCCACTACTTGCTTTCATGGATAAAGTTCTTTGTCTCCACAAGCTCTTCAGTGCACCACTCACCTTTTTCTCCTCGTTAATTGTATGATTCATCTCATCTTTCATAGACCCATCTGCTGACACATCCACTCCCAAATATCTGAATACATTCACCTCCTCCATACTCTCTCCCTCCAATCTGATATCCAATCTTCCGTTACCTAATTTTTTTGTTATCCACATCACCTTACTCTTTCCTATATTCACTTTCAATTTCCTTCTTTTACATACCTTACCAAACTCATCAACTAACCTCTGCAACTTCTCTTCAGAATCTCCCTAAAGCACAGTGTCATCAGCAAAGAACAACTGTGACAACTCCCACTTTGTGTTAGATTCTTTATCGTTTAATCCCACACCTCTTGCCAACACCCGAGCATTCACTTCTCTTACAACTCCATCTATAAATATATTGAACAACCATGGTGTAGGTGGAACATACCCATGGTGAGGGTAGTACATTCCCATGGTGTAGGTGGAACATACCCATGGTGTAGGTGGTACATACCTATTGTGATGGTGGTACATACACATGGTGTAGGTGGTACATACCTATTGTGATGGTGGTACATACACATGGTGTATGTGGTTCATACCCATGGTGTAGGTGGTACATACCCATGGTGTAGGTGGTACATACCCATGGTGTATGTGGTACACACACATGGTGAGGGTGGTACATACCCATGGTGTAGGTGGTACATACCCATGGTGTAGGTGGTACATACCCATTGTGAGGTTGGTACATATCCATGGTGTAGGTGGTACATACCCATTGTGAGGTTGGTACATATCCATGGTGTAGGTGGTACATACCCATGGAGTAGGTGGTACATATCCCTGGTGTAGGTGTACATATCCATGGTGTAGGTGGTATATACCCATGGTGTAGGTGGTATATACCCATGGTGTAGGTGGTATATACCCATGGTGTAGGTGGTATATACCCATGGTGTAGGTGGTATATACCCATAGTGTAGGTGGTACATACCCATGGTGTAGGTGGTACATACCCATGGTGTAGGTGGTACATACCCATGGTGTAGGTGGTACATACCCATGGTGTAGGTGGTATATACCCATGGTGTAGATGGTACATACCCATGGTGTAGGTGGTACATACCCATAGTGTAGGTAGTACATAATCATGGTGTAGATGGTACATACCCATGGTGTAGGTGGTACATATCCACGGTGTAGGTGGTACATATCCACGGTGTAGGTGGTACATACCCATGGTGTAGGTGGTACATATCCACGGTGTAGGTGGTACATACCCATGGTGTAGGTGGTATATACCCTTCTCTCTCTTACTTGCTGCTTCCATTTTCCTTGTATCCTATCTACCTTATACTCTCACTGTAGCTTCAACTAAAAAGTGGCCCCTCTATAAACATGTACATCCTGAAGTCTACCAAACAGTCTTATCTACTAATACATAGTCCAACAAATTACTACTGTCATTACGCCCTATATCATATCTTGTATACTTATTCTCTTTTTCTTAAAATATGTTACTTATAATCAAACCCTTTTCTATACAAAGTTTACCTACCACACCCTCTCTAAACGCTTCTCCTACTTTAGCATTTAGGTCCCCTACCACGATTACTCTCTCACTTGGCTCAAACATTCCTACACACTCGCTTAACATCTCCCAAAAACTCTCTCTCTCTCTCCTCTACACTTCTCTCCAGGTCCATACACGCTTATTATGACCCAAATTTTGCATCCGACCCTTATTTTAATCCACATAAACCTTGAATTTTTACATTCATATTCCCTCTTCTCTCTTCATAACTGATCCTTTTTGTTATTTATATATAGAGTTTAAGTTAAAAGATTCATACAGGATACAGGAGAGAGAAGGAGCTAAAAGCAATTAGTGAAATCGAAAAAAAAAATGAAAATATTTCTTCTCATATGACAAAAACAAGGCAAAAACCGTATCAAGTATTGGGTCCCTGCTCAGACAAAGTGAAACTTACACAGATGACAAGAAATGAGTGAGATATTGGAGTCTCAATAGGACTCTTTATTAAGCAAACCATTAATCAGTTTAATGATCGACAATCCAAATGTTTTTTTTTCATGAATGAGCCTCAAAACAGTTAATGCATGCCAAATTTCTGACGTAACTAACTCCACTGGACTTTAAAAAGGCCATTGACAACATGCCAATCCACTCAGCCCTAGGCCCAGACTCGTGGAACTCCATGTTCATTAAAAACTTCAAGAAATCACTTTGTGTGCCTTAAGTATGCTAGGGATAGTGAACATAGACACGCGTGAAATCCCAGTCACTAAAAACAACAGATATAGGCCTACTCCATAAAGATGGTAGCAAAGTAATAGCTAAGAATTATAGACCAACAGCTCTAACGTCCCACATCATAAAAATCTTTGAAAGAGTTCTAAGAAGCATAACAGCAAATCACTTGTATTGCCAACAATTGCACAATCCAGGGCAGCATGAGTTTAGAATATGTCAATCCTGCCTATTGCAACTATTGGACGATTATGACATGGTCTTGGATGCACTGGGAGACAAAAACCTTAGACAAGTGCGATCATGGTGTGATGGGGCACAAAATACGTGCTAAAGGGATAACTGGCAAAATGGGCAGATGGATCTTCAACTTTCTAACAAATCGAACACAAAAAGTAAAGGTAAACCGAGTTAAATAGGAAGCTGTCATAGTGAAAAGCTATGTTCCACAAGGCACATTACTCGCCCACATCCTCATATCAGATACAGAGATGTAAACCATAGCACCGTGTCATCCTTTGCAGACGATGCTAGAATCGGCAAGAGAATGGCATCCATTGAAGACACGGTGAATCTCCAAGCAGATATAAACCAAGTTTTCTAGTGTGCAACGGAAAACAATGAGATGTTCAATGAAGACAAATTTCAACAACTCCATTATGGAAAACTGGAGGAATAGCTAGAGCTCAGTATATTACAAACTTATCACACAATAGAGCAGAAAAGTAGTGTGAAGGACTTGAAGTGTTATGTCACAACAGCGTCACTATCACATCTGCCAGGAAAATAATGGGATGGATAATGAGAACTTTAAAAAAAAAAGTGATGCCACCTGAACGTAGCTGTGAAGGCGTCTTCACCAAATACAACTTCAACAACAAGAACATCAACTGGGACCAGGTGAACCATGTCTTAAATGAAACATGTTGGGAAGATATCTAAATAACATGGATCCTAACCAGTGCCATGAAAGGAACAACTTCCTTGCAGCTGAAGTATGTGCAAGGCATATTTCCCTAGAGAAAGATGCTCCCTCTACAGAAGACGACGAAGAATCACTGACCTTCTCAAGAACGCTAGATTAACTGATACACAGAAGGAAGCGCTGACCAGGGAAGTGGAAAGTATTGAACTTAAGTTAAAGGATTCGTACAGGACCCAGGAGAGACAGGAAGAGCTAAAAGCGATTAGTGAAATTGAAAGAAATTCGAAATATTTATTTCTATATGCAAAAATAAGGCAAATACCACATCTGGTATCGGGCCCCTGCTCAGATGGGACTTACACAGATGACAATCAAGAAATGAGTGAGATACTGAAATCTCAATACGACTCTGTGTTTAGCGAGCCACTAGTCAGTCTAAAGATCGACAATGCAAATGATTTTTTCATGACTGAGTCTCAAAACTCCATCAATGTATGCCAGATTTCCGACATTACCCTAACTCCAATAGACTTTGAGAAAGTCATTGACAACATGCCCATGCACTCAGACCCAGGCCCAGACTCATGGAACTCTGTGTTCATTAAGAACTACAAGAAACCACTTTCACGGGCCCTAAGTATACTGTGGAGAAGGAGCTTAGACATGGATGAAATTCCACAATCACTAAAAACAACGGATATAGCCCCACTCCATAAAGGTGGCAGCAAAGCATTAGCTAAGAAGTATTGACCAATAGCTCTAGCGTCCCACATCATAAATTTTTTGGAAAGAGTGCTAAGAAGCACGATTGCAAACCACTAGGATTCCCAAAAACTGCACAACCCAGGGCAACATGGGTTCAGAGCAGGTCGCTCCTGCCTCTCGCAACTACTGGATCACTATGATATGGTCTTGGATGCACTGGAAGAAAATAGAATGAAGATGTAATATACAAAGACTTTGCATAAGCCTTTGACAAGTGCGATCATGGCGAAATAGCGCACAAAATATGTGCTAAAGGAATAACTGGCAAAGTGGGGAGATGGATCTTCAATTTCCTAACCAATCGAACACAAAGAGTAGTGGTAAACAGAGTTAAATCGGAAGCTGCCATAGTGAAAAGCTCTGTTCCACAAGACACAGTACTCGCCCCCATCCTGTTCCTCATCCTCATATCAGACATAGACAGGGATGTAATCCACAGCACCGTGTCATCTTTTGCAAACGATAGTAGGATCTGCAAAAGACTGTCATCTATTGAGGACACGGTTAACCTCAAGAAGATATAAACCAAGTTTTCCAATGGGCAACGGAAAACAATATGATGTTCAATGAAGACAAATTCCAACTACTCCGTTATGGAAAACTGGAGAAGATAATAATTAGAACTGAGTATACAACAAACTCTGATCATACAATAGGGCGGAAAAATAATGTGGGGGCCCGGGGAGTGGTAATGACTGAGGATCTCATTTTAAAAATATCACAACAGTGCCACGATCACAACTGAAAGAAAATGATAGGATGGATAATGAGAAATTTCAAAACAAGAGATGCCCAAGCCAGTGATGATCCTTTTCAAATCAATTGTTCCTCTGGGCTGGAAGACTGCCCTCATTAACATCCCCTTTTCGGCAGGTGAAATTGCAGATCTGGGTGTACAAGAACCTTTACTGCACATATAGGTTCCATCAAACACCTCCCCTTTTGGGAACGTTGGGGAAACACTTGTTGACCCGGAACACGGAAGAGAATTTTTTCCTTTTGAAACCCCAGAAGGAATGTTCCAAGTCTGCACACAAAATCACTCCCAACGAAAGAAAAGACTGGGCGGGGCCAAAAATACATAAGAACATAAGAACTAAAAAGGAGGAACACGAGGGGGCCTGTTGGCCCATACTAGGCGGGCCCCTTCACAATCCCCCCACTAACAGAATATTTGCTAACCCCCAATTTTCAATACTACCCAAGAAATAAGCTTTACAATTCTACCCCCTCTGCCAAAATCCCACTCAAACCCAAACCCCCCCACTCATGAATTTTCCAACCTAAATTTGAAACTCCCCAAGGCCCCAGCCAAAACCCTACTAGGAGCTTTCCACTCATCAACTCCTATTTCCAAAAATACTTTCCTATATCCTTTTTAAATCTAAACTTATCTAACTTGAATCCATTATTGGGGTTTTTTTGGGGAGATATCCTCAAACCTTATTTTTTCCCCTTTTTAATACCCTTTTTTCCCTTGTATCCCGTCATGTCTCCCTCATTCTCGTTTTAAAATGAATGTAATTTTGGGGTTTTAATCTTTCTTCGAAAGGAAGTTTTTAAGCTTTTTTTAAAAAGTATTCCTAATGTTTTCAACAATTTATGTCCATTCTGTAAATGGAGACCAAAACGGCTGCGTAATCTATGGGGGCCTTCTAATGATGTATAAAGCTGTAATATAACCCTGGACTTCTTTTTAACATTTTGATATAAACCCCAGTAATCTTTTTGCCTTTTCTACGCTTAGGCATTCCTTTTGGGTTTTAAATTTTCTGTTTTCCATCCCCCCCCAACCCTTTTTCCCCCAAAACTGTAGGCTAAGTTCTCGTTATTTAACTTATAAGTGTTTTATGGACACCCCGATTTAGAACCCCATTTATTTTCATTGAACTGCATCGCCACTAATAAACCCCCAAGAAAAGTGGGGAAGCCATTGGTACACTAAGACAAAACACAATAAGTGTCCGGGGTCCAAGACGTTAAACAGCCTTCCACCATGCATAAGGGGAATTAAAAAGGGGCCTGGCTCCTTCAAGAGGGCTGGACATACAAAGTCAGCCCCGGATCAGCCGGCTGTGGTTCGATTGGACTACGTGCGGCCAGTAACAGCCTGGTTGACAGGCCCATCCAGGGAGGACGGTCATGCCGGGCGGGGGTGTTGACCCCCGGGAATACCCCTGATGGTAAGCCAATGTTTTTGGCTGGAATTCTGCATATAAACACTATAATCAAGGCAGGTGCAGCTGTAGATCTAGAGATTGTACAGGGAAAAATTTTTTTGCACATATAAGTTATGTCAAACACCTTAATTACTGTACTAACTGCAGGGAAAGGGGAAAGAAATTAAATCTTTACCCGGGAAAAACCTAGAGGATTGGTCTCAAATCTCCACAAAAAAAACTCCACGAAGGCAAAAAAATGGGCAGACGGGCAATATACCCAATGAAAAATGGGGCACCATTAGTACACAAAAGCACAATAAGTGTCAGGACCCCAAAACTGTTCAACAGCCACCACCAGGCGTAGTGGGCAACTCGGGTCACTGCTGGGGGACGCACAGTCAGTGGCCCCAATCTAGAACAACAGATATTGAGCAAAATGGCCCTGTACATAAAAAAATGTTAAAACATTTATCTTTGCAAATATAAGGGGCTAAACCCATCAACAAACAACAAAATACCTTTCATCAGTAGACCGCTCAACGTCAAATGAATGTTTGCGGCTCCAGAGGACCCGCATAAAGGATCACTTGACAAAGAAATATGGATCCCGGGTTTAGCATTTAGATGTGACAGAAAAAAGGCAACAAGGGAGGATGGGGTTTGGGCCCGTATGTCAAGAATAATTTAAATTTTCTCAGAATTACTTATAAACACCTCACATGATTTAGTTGAAGTTTTGGCAGTAAAGATTGAAAACCAAAACCTTGTCATTGTGGTTGTATACAAGTCTCCAACAATTCCAGGAACAGTTTTTTGGGGAAAATTTACCACTTTTGGAAAATCTCCCAACTCCTGCCCCAAACATCTTGCTGCTGGTTTATTTAAACATAAGGCACCAAAAAGGGGGTTAATGTAGAAAAAAATCTTTTGCAGAGATAACCCCGGGGGGCAGCCCAGATGAAAATTCATATACACACACACGAGCTTTAAAACTTTTGCAAAAAACCCCTCTTAAGCCACAAATGGGGGGGCCAACAAGACTGGAAATACACTTGACCTCATCTCCATTGATTATGATCTGATACGAAAATAACAGTATCCCCATAATGCACTGATCATAACATAACGGGAATTCAAATAAAATGCGCAGGGGGCCCACCAGCATAAGGTGGAAAAACCTTTTTCCAATTTTTAACTTTTAAAGACAAAAACATACATTGGGATCAGATCAACCATGTCCTACTTGGAAAAAAAATGGGAAGATATCCTAAACAACTACACAGATCTGAACCTTTGCCCAGAAAAGAATTAACCTGTGGCACTTGAAGTCTGCTCAAAACCATTCCTTTTTAAAAATAAAGAGATGTAAAAAAGAAAGAGAGAGAGAAAAAGCTCCATAAAGGAGAATCCAAAAAAACACAGAGCCGCTGAAGGGGGGCCCAAAAATCTGAAATACGAAGGGAGGCAATTAGAGAAAAAGCAAATATCGAACTTAAACAAACAAAACAAACAAACAAATTTTTTTTTATTGCAGATTACATGGGTATCGGGGAATTTAAAAATAAATTGAGTGCAAGAGAAAACCCCCGACATGCCATGGCATTAGGGCAGCTTTTTCCCCGTCCTTAAAAAAATGTACTTAATATTAAAAAATTTATTGAGTTTATTCTAGTTAAAATTATTTTCAAAAATTAAAAAAGATGAAATTTTACTGTTTAAATTATTATATAATGAAGATCTTAGATTGTTAAAGGGGGTTTAAAATTCTTGAATGATAATATGGAATTGAGATTATCTTAAGGAAAATAAAAATTTAGCATTTTTTTATTAAAAATAATATGGTAGGTAACATAATATTAACATATTATTAAAAATTGAGATTATCGTATAGGAAAGTAACAATGAGCATTTTTCAAAGTAGTTTTTTTGCATGATCATT
>WNWK01035747.1:0-19583 GCA_009830355.1 Cherax destructor | reverse complement strand
AAGAGGACCTCAACACCGCAAGTGGTGCAGATGCAGCATGGAACCCGTGCCATACCCTACCCTTCATGCCAGTAAACCAGCAATCCGGGATAGCAACCTCACATCCACCGAGCCATCTCGGCGGACAAAGAGAGGCGGCGGATATCCGCCACAAAGCATACCACCTTCGGCCACCACCCCGGAATCCGAAGGTGGCCTCCAGAGATACACCCGTCGCCCGAAAGATACCCGAGGCCACCCCCCGGGTGACCGGAGAGGGATCGGGACATCCCCAGGCGATCCAGATTCCACGGCAAACTACACCACCGCCAAGGACCTCAACGGAATGGGATGGACTACGATACCCTTCCCCCTACCTAGGAACTAGAATGCCTGAGGAGAGAAGCTCCCAGGGTAAAACTGGGAAGAAAATAAGGAAGGGATGAGGAGGGGGAGGAGGAAAGGGAAAAGGGAGGATGGGGAAGATGGGAAAAGGGAGGGGGGATTGGGGGGTAATTAGGTTCGGTCTGAGGAAGAAGACCAAAAGGTCCAATTCCTCAGACCGATAGCCTCTTTACCTCGTCAAGGAGCCCCCCTTAAAGAGGTCATCTATATGTAAATCTTTGTATCATGTCACAATAAAATATTATTATTATTATCATTATTATCTGGGTCGACGTGATCATTCATCATTATGTTTGAAGGTAATTCTTTGTATCATGTATAGTGTGTAGAGTACTAGTACTGATATCTGTAATAAGGGGATGCTTGGACAAGTGTATAGCTAATGCATGTTGCTCAAGTAGACTGTAGAAACTAATAAACATAATGAAATTCGTGTTGACTATGTATTAAGCTAGAATGAACTAGAGTATTAACTAGGTATAAGCTATTATGATAAAATTATAAGATAATGTAGCACCAGATTAAGAATTGTGATTGCACTAAAGCTAACAGTTGTTGTTTAACCCTCTTGAGGGGTGATCACGTACTAGTACGTCATTGCAGCCAGGGTCGGTCACATACTTGTACGCCTAAATTCTAGTGCCTTCAAATCTGGTGTTAGAAAGCTGGCAGGCCTAGATATGAAAGACTGGGTCTGCGTGGTCAGTGTGCACAGTATAAAAAAAATCCTGAAGCACACAGTGCATAATGAGAAAAAAAAACTGACCATGTTTTTGGTTTAAAACAGCGACTTTCGAGTGTATTTTCGTATGGTATTTATGGTTGTATTCTCGTTTTCTTGGTCTCATTTGATAGAATGGAAGATATATTACAGAAATAGTGATGATTTTGATTGGTTTCACCATGACAAGTGCCTTGAAATTGAGCTCAAAGTAGAAAAAAATGTTTGATTTTTGCCGATGTTCAAGAGTAAACAAATCATGCCACACATCCAATACACATCAACTGGTGAGTCTAATATTCTTTCACAAGTGCGCTGATATTATTTATACCATTTCTACAAGGATGCAATAGTATACTGTATATAACAGTAAATCTTCTATTTTTTTTGTGAGAATAAAAATTCAAAATGGAAAACAAAAGTAATGTAAGAGGGGCCTGGAGACGTGACTAATGAACAGATAAAATGTTATTTTAGTGCAAGGAATGTCTGTCTTGTTTATTCTAGACCCCATTTTGAAATTGGCATCTTTTGAAATTTGTGTGAAATTGGCCAAATTGTCAATTTCTAAACACTATACTGGGTAGTTGAAATTGGTAAATGGGCTGTTTCTGGTACTCAATTGATAGAACAAATGGAGTTCTAGCGAAATAGCTATGATTTTAGTCGAATGGAACAATGAAATTGGCCAAAAATAAAGCTCGAAGTGGGCGAAATCGCCGATGCCTAAACATCGTCGAGACCGCTAACTTCGCGAGACCATAACTCCATAGGTTTTCTATCAAATTTCATACTTTTGGTGTCATTATGATTGGAAAAAAGATTCTCTATCATCTCATAAGAAAAAATAATTTATTTTTTTTTGGAAAATTTTTCGACCCTGAGAAGAAGTTTGGGAGAGGGCCTCTCAACCCTCAAAGGGTTAAAATATATTGAAGAATAATATATGCACAATTCTAATTTAAAGACTGTGTGAGGTTTTGCACTGCTATGTATATAAGATGGTAAACAATGGATATTTATACTGTAAATAGGAGTACAGTGGACCCCTGCCTAACGAGTAAGAAATAATGTCATGTAGGTTAGCCTATTTCAGACCCCCAAAAATACACTTCCACAAGCACTTGCAATATTATACTAACATAATTGTACGATTTCCGGGGTGCTCGTTAGGCGGGGGTCCACTGTATCTTGTAATAGAAGATGTCACAATAAGTAGATTGAAATAATATTCTAATAATTCTAATAATATTCTAATAATTCTAATAATATTCTAATAATTCTAATAATATTCTAATACTATTTATAAACTGTGATTGGGAATATTTGGCATTGACAGATCTTATAAAAAGTAAAAATAAAATGACAATGATAGATTTTAAAAAAGCAAAATAAAATAAAGTTATGTAAATAGATAATAATTTAGAAATGTAATATAAATTGTAAATGGGAGTATTTGACAATAAATGATATTAAAAAAATTAAAGTAAAATAAAATTGTAAGAATAGATAATAAGAAATTTAAATTGTAATAACAGTTAATAAAAAAAACAATAAAATCAAATAATCAAATTATGAAATTAAACAAATATTGTAACCTCAGCAAAGAAATAAAATTTTATTTTTTATTTTATTTTATTTATTTACTTATACAGTGGACCCCCGGATTACGTCATTATTTCGTTATAGAATGCTGTTCAAGTGCCGTTACCGAACGAATTTGTTCCCATAAGGAATAATGTAAATTAGATTAGTCTTTTTAGACCCCAAAAATACACTTACAAAAGCATTTTCAAAAATACACTTACATAATTGTTCGAGTTTGGAGCAGTACGTAATCCGGGGGTCCACTGTACTAATACCCATGCTTTACACCCATATAAGAGCATTGGTACCACAATTATTATTACAATTATTATTATTGCTATTACAGTCAACCCCCGGTGCTCGACGGCGTCGGAGGTCGTCCAAATCGGTGTTCGACAGGTTTTTTACGAGAATTTTGGCTCTGTATTAGGCGAACTGCTCGGAGTTGGACGAGTTGGCTATTTGTCCAAGACGCGTACGCGTGTCCCAGCTGGGCCCGCGCACAGTTTTTGGTGCTTGCAACGGCTAAATAAACCATCATGGGCCCCAAGAAAGCTCCTAGTGCCAAGCAAGTGTGTTGCATGCAAAGAGTATGTAACCTTTATTCGGAGCATGTTAAACACACCCACATAGGCTCCCCTCCAACCAGCGAACCATCGTTAAGGGTTTGGTGATGGGGCCCCATCATCAAATCAACGACTCGGTTCAGCCAATTAAAATGCGAGTTTAACAATGACAAAGGTGACGTGGATACCACTCGCGGTTTGTCATTGGAATTCCTGCATAGAGCTGGTTGTGGAAAGTTGTCTGTCTTTTGGCTGCTGCTTAGCCTAGACAACTGTGGCGTGCACTAAACACTACTCCTTTGTATATAGTGTACATATGTGTAAACAGCACTTTGTTATACTTGGTGAAGGAAAAGACAAAAGTCTGGAATTAATCTAACTGATTTTTGAAGGAAATACAATTTCAATACATCTACTGTGTTTCTTTGCTCCAAGCTCCCTTTTACACTCAGGTTAACAGGCCATTGAACCTGAGGTTGTAATACTGTGGTAAAGTGTGTTGCAGGGAGTGAAGCAGGGATACAGGGAGTGTGGCATTCATGCAGGGAGTGTAGCATTCATGCAGGGAGTGTAGCATTCATGCAGGGAGTGTAGCATTCATGCAGGGAGTGTAGCATTCATGCAGGGAGTGTAGCATTCATGCAGGAGTGTAGCATTCATGCGGGAGTGTAGCATCATGCAGGGTAGCATCATGCAGGGAGTGTAGCATTCATGCAGGGAGTGTAGCATTCATGCAGGGAGTGTAGCATTCATGCAGGGAGTGTATCATTCATGCAGGGAGTGTAGCATTCATGCAGGGAGTGTAGCATTCATGCAGGGAGTGAAGCAGGGATGCAGGGAGTGAAGCAGGGATGCAGGGAGTGTAGCATTCATGCAGGGAGTGAAGCAGGGATGCAGGGAGTGTAGCATTCATGCAGGGAGTGAAGCAGGGATGCAGGGAGTGTAGCATTCATGCAGGGAGTGAAGCAGGGATGCAGGGAGTGTAGCATTCATGCAGGGAGTGAAGCAGGGATGCAGGGAGTGTAGCATTCATGCAGGGAGTGTAGCATTCATGCAGGGAGTGTAGCATTCAAAGAAAAAGGCCAGTAACCCCAGAAAAGAACTTGCCACCTGCAGTGTTAATGGAAGGGGATTCCTCTTCCAAACACTAGCATACTACTCCATCTTCTCCCCTCCTCCCGTCTTCCACACATCAACAACTTTTCAATAAATGTAAGTGACATGTTATTGTACTATTATTTCTTAATTTTTCATAAAATTGTGTATAATTTTATGTCAAAAAGTTCAAAAAAATATTTTATTTTAATACTTTTGGATGTCTGAAACGGATTAATTTTATTTCCATTATTTCTTATGGGGAAAATAGAATAGGAGTTCGACCAAATTGGTGGTCGACGGGCCCTCTGGAACGGATTACCGACGAGAACCCGGGGGTTGATTGTATTATTATTACATTCATGGTGTAGGTCTTGGGGTTATATGGTGTCTGGGAAATGAAGTCAAGATTATTATGTGTTTTATTCCATGGTCACGCTTCAGTATTATTTTATGACTGAAATCATCCAAAATCCATGGTTGAGCAGGAAACACTCATCTGTTGTGAAAATTGTTATTTATTGACGTATCAGAAATAATAATACAATAATAATAGTAATAATGACACGACCCCAGTGGTGGTGGGCTGCTGGTCAAAGCCTCCCCACCAATGCACACCTGTGTCTAACCTAACATAATGTAACCTAACATAATCTTATCTAACATATCCTAACATTGCCTGTCATTGCCAAAGAAACCCTGCCTGTACCCCAATTCAAAACGATACTAAAAAAACCACCTTCTCACCCAAACCTAAATGCACAATATCAAACATTCCCAACAAAGTAGAATAATCACTTAAATGTGTAAAAACCTGTTATGAATAATACATACTAAGCTAACTATTTCTATAACATTTACATTATAATGACCACATAAACTGCAATTGCAATGCAACTAATTGTTTTAAATTGTTATCTCACTCAATTAATTGCATTGCTACAATTAATAAATTATTATGTTCAACTTATATTCAAATTTTACAACTTAGATACACAATTATACTTATTTTATAAATTATCAACCATAATTTTGTATCATGTAGTCTACTATTAATTAATCTTAAGAATGCCCACAATGCCCAGCATATTAGGGGCTTTTGGCATGTACACCTCATTTATACTTAACTATGTATCATTGTATCATGTCTACCTAACTATGTATCATTGTACCATGTCTAAATAAACTATTATTATTATTATTATTATTATATCCTAGCCTAACATAACCTATCATAACTTAACATAACCTAATCTAACAGACACAAACATAACCTAGAATAATAAATACTGATGTAGAAAGTGATGAGAGTATGTAACTGAGTGTGAGTCAGTGTTGTTGGTGACGAGACAGCAACCACCCCACCCAGCAACCCCCGACACCAACACAAAAAGTAATAGTAAACAGAGTAAAGTCCGAGGCAGCTACGGTGAAAAGCTCTGTTCCACAAGGCACAGTACTTGCTCCCATCCTATTCCTTATCCTCATATCTGACATAGAAAGAGATGTAAGCCATAGCTCCGTGTCTTCCTTTGAGGATGACACCCGAATTGCCATGACAGTGTCCTCCATCAAAGACACTGAAAGACTCCAAGTGGACATCAATCAAATCTTCAAATGGGCAACTCAAAACAATATGAAGTTCAATGAAGAGAAATTTCAACTACAGTGGTACCCCGAAATTCATACTTTATTTGTTCCAGAAGGCTGTTCGAGTGCCGTTACCGAACAAATTTTTTCCCATAAGAAATAATGTAAATTAGATTAGTCCATTTCAAACCCCCAAAAATACACTTACAAAAGCACTTACAATAATACACTTACAAAATTGTTCGAGTTGGGAGCAGTACGAAACTCGGGGTACCACTGTACTCAGATATGGAAAACTTGAGGAAATTAAAGCTGTACAGTATCAGGGTATACAACAAATTCTAACCATACAATAGAATGAAAAAGTAATGTGAAGGACCAGGGAGTGATAATGTCAGAGGATCTCGCCTTCAAAGGCCACAACAATGTATCTACCGCATCTGCAAGAAAAATGATAGGATGGATAATAAAAACCTTCAAAACCCGGGATGCCAAGCCCATGATGATTCTCTTCAAATCGCTTGTTCTCTGTAGGCTGGAATACTGCTGTACACTAACGGCCCCCTTCAAGGCTGGCGAAATTGCTGACCTGGAGAGTGTACAAAGTACGTACTTTCACGGCACACGTAAGTACGATAAGGCACCTAAATTACTGGGAACGGTTGAAGGCCCTTGATCTGTATTCCCTGGAATGCAGGAAAGAGTGATACATGATAATATACACTTGGAAAATCCTAGAGGGATTAGTACCAAACTTGCACACGAAAATCACTTCCTATGAGAGCAAAACACTCTGCAGGAGATGCAACATTCCCCCAATGAAAAGCAGGGGCGCCACAAGTACACTGAGAGACAACACAATAAGTGTCCGGGGCCTAAGACTGTTCAACTGCCTCCCAGCATACATAAGGGGGATTACCAATAGACCTGACCCCTGTGGTTTAGCGCTTCTTTTGATTATAATAATAATAATACCAATAATGGGATTAAGTCAGGAGTATCTGAGAGAGTTAGAGCTAAGGAAGGGGTAGCAATAATGTTGAAGGATCAGTTATGGAAGGAGAAGAGGGAATATAAATGTGTAAATTCAAAGATTATGTGGATTAAAATAAGGGTCGGATGCAAAAAGTGGGTCATAATAAGCTTGTATGCACCTGGAGAAGAGAGGAGTGTAGAGGAGAGAGAGAGATTTTGGGAGATGTTCAGCGAATGTATAGGAACTTTTGAACCAAGTGAGAGAGAAATTGTGGTAGGGAACCTAAATGCTAAAGTAGGAGAAACATGTAGAGAGGGTATGGTAGGTAAGTTTGGGGTGCCAGGTGTAAATGATAATGGAAGCCCTTTGATTGAACTTTGTATAGAAAGGGGTTAGGTTATAGGTAATACATATTTTAAGAAAAAGAGGATAAATAAGTATACAAGATATGATGTAGGGCGTAATGACAGTAGTTTGTTGGACTACGTATTGGTAGATAAAAGACTGTTGAGTAGACTTCAGGATGTACATGTTTATAGAGGGGCCACAGATATATCAGATCACTTTTTAGTTATAGCTACAGTGGGAGTAAAAGGTAGATGGGATACAAGGAAAATAGAAGCAGTAAGTAAGAGAGAGGTGAAGGTTTATAAACTAAAAGAGGAGGCAGTTAGGGTAAGATATAAACAACTATTGGAGGATAGATGGGCTAGTGAGAGTGTAGGCAATGGGGTCGAAGATGTATGGAGTAGATTTAAAAATGTAGTGTTAGAGTGTTCAGCAGAAGTTTGTGGTTACAGGTAAGTGGGTGCGGGAGGGAAAAAGAGCGATTGGTGGAATGATGATGTAAAGAGAGTAGTAAGGGAGAAAAAGTTAGCATATGAGAGTTTTTACAAAGTAGAAGTGATGCAAGGAGGGAAGAGTATATGGAGAGAAAAAGAGAGGATAAAAGAGTGGTGAAGCAATGTAAAAAGAGAGCAAATGAGAGAGTGGGTGAGATGTTATCAACAAATTTTGTTGAAAATAAGAAAAAGTTTTGGAGTGAGATTAATAAGTTTAGGAAGCCTAGGGAACAAATGGATTTGACAGATAAAAATAGGAGAGGAGAGTTATTAAATGGAGAGTTAGAGGTATTGGGAAGATGGAGGGAATATTTTGAGGAGTTGTTAAATGTTGATGAAGACAGGGAAGCTGTGATTTCGTGTATAGGGCAAGGAGGAATAACATCTTGTAGGAGTGTGGAAGAGTCAGTTGCGAGTGTGGGGGATAGTTCATGAGGCAGTGGGTAGAATGAAAGGGGGTAAGGCAGCTGGGATTGATGGGATAAAGATAGAAATGTTAAAAGCAGGTGGGGATATAGTTTTGGAGTGGTTGGTGCTATTATTTAATAAATGTATGGAAGAGGGTAAGGTACCTAGGGATTAACAGAGAGCATGTATTGTTCCTTTGTATAAAGGCAAAGGGGACAAAAGAGAGTGCAAAAATTATAGGGGAATAAGTCTGTTGAGTGTACCTGGTAAAGTGTAAGGTAGAGTTATTATTGAAAGAATTAAGAGTAAGACAGAGAGCAGGATAGCAGATGAACAAGGGGGCTTTAGGAAAGGTAGGGGGTGTGTAGACCAAGTGTTTACAGTGAAACATATAGGTGAACAGTAGTATTTGGATAAGGGTAAGGAGGTTTTTGTGGCATTTATGGATTTGGAAAAGGCATATGATAGGGTGGATAGGGGGGCAGGTGTTGCAGGTGTATGGAATAGGAGGTAGGTTACTGAAAGCAGTGAAGAGTTTTTATGAGGATAGTGAGGCTCAGGTTAGAGTGTGTAGGAGAGAGGGGGACTATTTTCCCAGTAAAAGTGGGCCTTAGACAAGGATGTGTGATGTCACCGTGGTTGTTCAATATATTTATAGATGGGGTTGTAAGAGAAGTGAATGCGAGGGTCTTGGCAAGAGGTGTGGGGTTAAAAGATAAAGAATCAAATACAAAGTGGGAGTTGTCACAGTTGCTTTTTGTTGATGACACTGTGCTTTTGGGAGATTCTGAAGAGAAGTTGCAGAGGTTGGTGGATGAATTTGGTAGGGTATGTAAAAGAAGAAAATTGAAAGTGAATATAGGAAAGAGTAAGGTGATGAGGATAACAAAAAGATTAGGTGACGAAAGATTGGATATCAGATTGGAGGGAGAGAGTATGGAGGAGGTGAATGTATTCAGATATTTGGGAGTGAACATGTCAGCAGATGGGTCTATGAAGGATGAGGTGAATCATAGAATTGATGAGGGGAAAAGGGTGAGTGGAACACTTCGGAGTCTGTGGAGACAAAGAACTTTGTCCATGGAAGTAAAGAGGGGAATGTATGAGAGTATAGCTATACCAACACTCTTATATGGGTGTGAAGCATGGGTGATGAATGTTGCAACGAGGAGAAGACTGGAGGCAGTGGAGATGTCATGTCTGAGGTCAATGTGTGGTGTGAATATAATGCAGAGAATTCGGAGTTTGGAAATTAGGAGGAGGTGTGGAATTACCAAAACTATTATCCAGAGAGCTGAGGAGGGGTTGTTGAGGTGGTTCGGACATGTAGAGAGAATGGAACGAGACAGAATGAATTCGAGAGTGTATAAATCTGTAGTGGAGGGAAGGCGGGGTAGGGGTAGGCCTAGGAAAGGTTGGAGGGGGTAAAGGAAGGTTTGTGTGCGAGGGGCTTGGACTTCCAGCAAGCATGTGTGAGCGTATTTGATAGGAGTGAATGGAGACAAATGGTTTTTAATACTTGACGTGCTGTTGGAGTGTGAGCAAAGTAACATTTATGAAGGGATTCAGGGAAACCGGCAGGCCGGACTCGAGTCCTGGAGATGGGAAGTACAGTGTCTGCACTCTGAAGGAGGGGTGTTAATGTTGCAGTTTTATAACTGTAGTGTAAAGCACCCCTCTGGCAAGACAGTGATGGAGTGAATGATTCAAGTTTTTCTTTTTTGGTTGATCAAGCCTTAATCCACCATGAGGCCTGGTCACAGACTGGTCCAGGGGGGCGTTGACCCCCAAAGCTCTCTCCAGGTATACCCTACCACCATCACCACCCCCACCACCATCACCACCCCCACCCCAACAATCCCCTATCCACTGCCACCCCCCTCCCCCACCACTGCTGTGTCATCATTCAGTACATTATTACATATTATTATTATTATTATAGCTTTTACATCACAAAGTAACAATTCTGACAAGGGAGAAGTTTAGTTTGATATCTTTATTATGCACCCCATACCCGCAATGCACAGCATATTAGGGGCTTTTGGCATGTACATCTCATTAAGAACTATATCTTGTCTACCATGTATCATTGTACCATGTCTCAATAAAGTATTATTATCCTGTGGGCGGTAGTCAAAAGATTACAGAGGTACATAATGGGTCCAGGGACTGGACACCAAAGTTTTGATAGCTGAGCAAGTTACAAAGGTAATGAAACATGTAATTAAACAAGGTAGAAGTGTTGCTTGTTACTGACACAGGCTGCTACACACGTCTACTGCCGAGCCAGCAGGCTGCTACACACGTCTACTGCCGAGCCAGCAGGCTGCTACACACGTCTACTGCCGAGCCAGCAGGCTGCTACACACGTCTACTGCCGAGCCAGCAGGCTGCTACACACGTCTACTGCCGAGCCAGCAGGCTGCTACACACGTCTACTGCCGAGCCAGCAGGCTGCTACACACGTCTACTGCCGAGCCAGCAGGCTGCTACACACGTCTACTGCCGAGCCAGCAGGCTGCTACACACGTCTACTGCCGAGCCAGCAGGCTGCTACACACGTCTACTGCCGAGCCAGCAGGCTGCTACACACGTCTACTGCCGAGCCAGCAGGCTGCTACACACGTCTACTGCCGAGCCAGCAGGCTGCTACACACGTCTACTGCCGAGCCAGCAGGCTGCTACACACGTCTACTGCCGAGCCAGCAGGCTGCGACAGCACTGCACGTCTACTGCCGAGCCAGCAGGCTGCTACACACGTCTACTGCCGAGCCAGCAGGCTGCTACACACGTCTACTGCCGAGCCAGCAGGCTGCTACACACGTCTACTGCCGAGCCAGCAGGCTGCTACACACGTCTACTGCCGAGCCAGCAGGCTGCTACACACGTCTACTGCCGAGCCAGCAGGCTGCTACACACGTCTACTGCCGAGCCAGCAGGCTGCTACACACGTCTACTGCCGAGCCAGCAGGCTGCTACACACGTCTACTGCCGAGCCAGCAGGCTGCTACACACGTCTACTGCCGAGCCAGCAGGCTGCTACACACGTCTACTGCCGAGCCAGCAGGCTGCTACACACGTCTACTGCCGAGCCAGCAGGCTGCTACACACGTCTACTGCCGAGCCAGCAGGCTGCTACACACGTCTACTGCCGAGCCAGCAGGCTGCTACACACGTCTACTGCCGAGCCAGCAGGCTGCTACACACGTCTACTGCCGAGCCAGCAGGCTGCTACACACGTCTACTGCCGAGCCAGCAGGCTGCCACGTCAGCACACGTCTACTGCCGAGCCAGCAGGCTGCTACACACGTCTACTGCCGAGCCAGCAGGCTGCTACACACGTCTACTGCCGAGCCAGCAGGCTGCTACACACGTCTACTGCCGAGCCAGCAGGCTGCTACACACGTCTACTGCCGAGCCAGCAGGCTGCTACACACGTCTACTGCCGAGCCAGCAGGCTGCTACACACGTCTACTGCCGAGCCAGCAGGCTGCTACACACGTCTACTGCCGAGCCAGCAGGCTGCTACACACGTCTACTGCCGAGCCAGCAGGCTGCTACACACGTCTACTGCCGAGCCAGCAGGCTGCTACACGTCTACTGCCGAGCCAGCAGGCTGCTACACACGTCTACTGCCG
The DNA here is from genome assembly GCA_009830355.1 of Cherax destructor. Classification (NCBI taxonomy): domain Eukaryota; kingdom Metazoa; phylum Arthropoda; class Malacostraca; order Decapoda; family Parastacidae; genus Cherax; species Cherax destructor. The sequence goes on along the minus strand of WNWK01035747.1, from coordinate 7,776 downwards.
AGCCAGCAGGCTGCTACACACGTCTACTGCCGAGCCAGCAGGCTGCACACACGTCTACGCCGAGCCAGCAGGCTGCTACACACGTCTACTGCCGAGCCAGCAGGCTGCTACACACGTCTACTGCCGAGCCAGCAGGCTGCTACACACGTCTACTGCCGAGCCAGCAGGCTGCTACACACGTCTACTGCCGAGCCAGCAGGCTGCTACACAGTCTACTGCCGAGCCAGCAGGCTGCTACACACGTCTACTGCCGAGCCAGCAGGCTGCTACACACGTCTACTGCCGAGCCAGCAGGCTGCTACACACGTCTACTGCCGAGCCAGCAGGCTGCTACACACGTCTACTGCCGAGCCAGCAGGCTGCTACACACGTCTACTGCCGAGCCAGCAGGCTGCTACACACGTCTACTGCCGAGCCAGCAGGCTGCTACACACGTCTACTGCCGAGCCAGCAGGCTGCCACACGTCTACTGCCGAGCCAGCAGGCTGCTACACAGTCTACTGCCGAGCCAGCAGGCTGCTACACACGTCTACTGCCGAGCCAGCAGGCTGCTACACACGTCTACTGCCGAGCCAGCAGGCTGCTACACACGTCTACGCCGAGCCAGCAGGCTGCTACACACGTCTACTGCCGAGCCAGCAGGCTGCTACACACGTCTACTGCCGAGCCAGCAGGCTGCTACACACGTCTACTGCCGAGCCAGCAGGCTGCTACACACGTCTACTGCCGAGCCAGCAGGCTGCTACACACGTCTACTGCTGAAACAGCAGGCTGCTACACACGTCTACTGCTGAAAAAGCAGGCTGCTACACACGTCTACTGCTGAACCAGCAGGCTGCTACACGTCTACTACTGAAACAGCAGGCTGCTACACGTCTAATACTGAACCAGCAGGCTGCTACACACGTCTACTACTGAACCAGCAGGCTGCTACACGTCTAATACTGAACCAGCAGGCTGCTACACACGTCTACTACTGAACCAGCAGGCTGGTCCTTAAGAACTACACATTATTGTATTTACCTTTTACCAGCCGTTTTATCAATGTATTTTCTTGGAGAATTTATACAATCCAGACTTCTTCTTCTTCTTCGTTGGGGTTATCAGGGCCACTGACAGCTTACGCCGTGTACAACCCAGACCACGACCATGTTGTTGTTGTTGATGGGTTGAGAGAACCCTGAGGCTTTGTGAACCCGACCCCCAAGACTGTGAACCTGACCCCATAGGCTGTGAACGCGACCCCCAAGACTGTGAACCCAACCCCATAGGCTGTGTGAAACCGGCCCCCAAGACTGTGAACCTGACTCTCATAGGCTGTGTGAACCCGACCCCCAAGACTGCGAACCCGACCCCATAGACTGTGTGAATCCCAAGACTGTAAACGTGAGCAGACACAAGTATGGTAGGATTGTGGACAGTGGAGTAGTTAGTTTTATATTTTTATTGTGCACCCCATACCCATCTTGTGGGTGGTAGTCACCCTATATCCATCCTGTGGGTGGTAGTCACCCCATACCCATCCTGTAAGTAAGTAACTAAGTTTATTCAGGTATACACAAATACAGTTACATAGATTATCATACATAGCAGCATATGTGTAGAAAACCTAGGATAACCCAAAAAGTCAGACAGAGTGACTTATTTCCATTGGGGTCCATGGGTGGTCGTCACCCCATACCCATCCTGTGGGTGGTAGTCACCCCATACCCATCCAGTGGTTGGTAGTCACCCCATACCTATCCTGTGGGTGGAAGTCACCCCATACCCATCCTGTGGGTGGTAGTCACCCCATACCCATTCTCTGGGTGGTAGTCACCCCATACCCATACCCATCCTGTGGGTGGTAGTCACCCCATACCCATACCCATCCTGTGGGTGGTAGTCACTCCATACCCATACTGTGGGTGGTAGTCACCCCATACCCATCCTGTGGATGGTAGTCACCCCATACCCATCCTGCTGGTGGTAGTCACCCCATACCCATCCTGTGGATGGTAGTCACCCTATACCCATCCTGTGGATGGTAGTCACCCCATACCCATCCTGTGGATGGTAGTCACCCCATACCCATCCTGTGGGTGGTAGTCACCCCATACCCATCCTGTGGATGGTAGTTACCCCATACCCATCCTGTGGGTGGTAGTCACCCCATACACATCCTGTGGGTGGTAGTCACTCCATACCCATCCTGTGGGTGGTAGTCACCCCATACCCATCCTGTGGGTGGTAGTCACTCCATACCCATCCTGTGGGTGGTAGTCACCCCATACCTATCCTGTGGGTGGTAGTCACTCCATACCCATCCTGTGGGTGGTAGTCACCCCATACGGTAAAACCAAAACCTTGCCACTGTGGTTGTATACAAGGCTCCAGATGCAACTTCCCAGCAACTCCGGGAGCAACATCTTCACTAACAACGACGATCTGATACGTAATATAGTAAGTAAGTAAGTTTATTCAGGTATACACAAATACATTTACATAGATTATCATACATAGCAGCATATGTGTAGAGCACCTAGGATAACCCAAAAAGTCAGACAGAGTGACTTATTTCCATTGGGGTCAAAGACAATACACTCAGATCACAACATAGTAGAGATACAGACATGTATGCACAGGGCTCCTGACCAGCAAAATGTGATAAGTCATGATGGTCTCTTCCCAAAATTCAATTTCAATAACAAAAACATACAATGGGAACAAGTCAACCATGTCCTAAATGAAACAAACTGGGAAGATATCCTAAACAACACGGTTCCGAACATTTGCCTAGAAAAACTGAACTCTTTGGTTCTTGAGATCTGCTCAAGACACATTCCATTAAGAAAAAGAAAGAGATGTAAACTAGAAAGACAGAGACGTTCCCTATACAGACGGAGGCAAAGAGTCACAGAGCTTCTGAGAGGGGCCAATATATCTGAAATACGAAGGGAGGCATTGGTCAATGAAATTGCAAATATCGAACTTAAGCTGAAGGAATCTTACAGAAGACAAGAATCGCAGGAAGAACTAAAAGCCATAAAGAAAATTGAAAAACAAAACAAAATACTTCTTCTCTTATGCCAAATCTAAGGGAAAAACAACATCCAGTATTGGGCGGATGACAGCCAAGAAATGAGTGAGATACTAAAGTCCCGCTGCCCAGACTAAGGTTCGGCTTTCCAAATGAATACTTTATGAACGAGACCCAAAATTTGGTCATCTCAAAAATCTTGGATATTATCCTAACACCACAAGACTTTGAAAAGGCAATAAATGACATGCCCATGCATTCTGCCCCAGGCCCAGACTCGTGGAACTCCGAGTTCATCAAGAATTATCGCGTGCCTTCAGCATTCTATGGAGAGGGAGCATGGACAAGGAGTCATCCCACACACAATAAAAACAACAGACATAGCCCCACTCTACAAAGGTGGCAGTAAAGCAATTGCAAAGAACTACAGACCGATAGCACTAATATCCCATATCATAAAAATCTTTGAGAGGGTTCTAAGAAGAAAGATCGCCAACCACCTAGTTAGTTTGATATCTTTATTATGCACCCCATACCCATCCTGTGGGCGGTAGTCAAAATAGATACACATCAACTGCACAACCCAGGGCAACACGGGTTTAGAGCAGGTCGCTCCTGCCTGTCCCAGCTATTGGACCACTATGACAAGGTCCTGGATGCTGTAGAGGATAAACAAAATACAGATGTAGTATACACAGACTTTGCTAAAGCTTTCGACAGGTGTGACCATGGTGTAATAGCGCACAAAATGCGTCATAAAGGAATAACGGGAAAAGTTGGTAGATGGATCTATAATTTCCTGAGAAATAGAAAACAAAGAGAAATAGTAAACAGAGTAAAGTCCAAGGCACAGGACTTTCTCCCATTCTATTCCTCATCCCCATATCTGACAGACAGAGATGTAAGCCATAGCTCCTTGTCTTCCTTTGAGGATGTCAACCGGATTGTCATGGCAGTGACCTCCATCGAAGACACCCCAAGACTCCAAGCCTGGGCGTTGACCCCCGAAACCCTTTCCAGGTAAACCCTGGAGTTTTCGTAGATAGTGTTTCGGGATCAACGCCCCCGCGGTTCGGTCTGAGACCAGGCCTCATGGTGGATCAGGGTCTGATCAACCAGGCTGCTACTGCCTGCCGCACGCAAACTGACGTACAGTTGGTCAGATACTGACTTTAGGTGCCTTTTCCAGTGCCTTCTTGAAGACAGCCAGGGGACTGTTGGTAATCCCCCTTATGTATGCTGGGAGGCAGTTGAACAGTCTTGGGCCCCGGACACTTATTGTGTTGTCTCTCAATGTACTCGTGTACTCGTGGCCGTGCCCATATGACAACAGGAAAATGCAACCTTCCTTTCTGTAAGCTTTTCCACCCTGAAATGTGCTACTCATCTAAAGGGTACAAGACGACACAGAACATCCAGACCATGGGAAAACCTGGGTAGCCAAAGCCACTCTAGAGAGAGATGTTCTGTCATACGCTCTCTGGCAGCAGCACTACTTGGACCTGTTGTAACGAGACTTTGTCGTCAATACAACGAAAGGCTGAGAGCACTTAGAGTTGTGGCAGGGTTTCACCCCAGGTATGGTGCTAATGTTAAAATTGTGAAAATGATGTATCTTGCTTATATTAGATCATTGGTTGATTATGCTGCGCCACTACTTGCTCTTGTGTCTGACTGGAAGCTTGGAGGGCTAGAAAAACTGCAGAACGAAGCAATGAGGATCATTTTAGAATGCCCTCGTACTGCCAAAATTTTAAATATGCAGAAAGAACTTGATATTCCAAGCATCAGAGATCGTGTTACTGAACGAAATATCCTAATTGGGGTTAATATGCTCAGGCAAGCCCATTCAAACCCCTGCACAGAAGCCCTTCAAACTTTCCTCAGCACTGGTGAACATCCCTCCAGATGGATCGAAAAAACCTTCACCGCACGCATAAGTGCGATAAACCACCTCAACTACTGGGAACGCTTGAAGTTCCTAAACCTGTACTCTCTAGAACGCAGGCGGGAGAGATACATTATTATATACACATGGAAAATTCTCGAGGGCTTAGTACCAAACTTGCACACAAAAATCACTCCCTACGAAAGCAAAAGACTCGGCAGGCGATGTAACATCCCCCCAATGAAGAGCAGGGGTGCCACTAGCACGTTGAGGGACAACACAATAAGTGTCAGGGGCCCAAGATTGTTCAACTGCCTCCCAGCATACATCATGGGGATTGCCAACAAACCCCTGGCTGTCTTCAAGCAGGCAATGGACAGGCACCTAAAGTCGGTACCTGACCAGCCGGGCTGTGGTTCGTACGTTTGACTGCGTGCGGCCAGCAGTAACAGCCTGGTTAATCAGGCTCTGGTCCAACAGGAGGCCTGGTCACGGACCAGGCCGCGGGGGCGTTGACCCCTGGAATTCTCTCCAGGTAGACTCCAGGTACAACCGGTCACAACTGTAATGAGTTCTTGGTGCAAATTTTATTGTTGGGTCACACACACACACATATACATACTCACACATATATACATACACACACACACACGCACACACACATCGGAGGAGGACCAAGCAGGACTTCAAACAGACCTGGACAAGCTTGACATCTGGTCTAGCAACTGGCTTCTCGAATTCAATCCCACCAAATGCAAAGTCATGAAGATCGGAGAAGGGCAAAGAAGACCGCTGACAGAGTACAGGCTAGGCGGACAAAGGCTACAAACTTCGGCAAAGGAGAAAGACCTGGGGGTGAGTATAACGCCAAGCACGTCTCCGGAGGCACACATCAACCAGATAACTGCGGCGGCATATGGGCGACTGGCAAACCTAAGATTAGCGTTCCGTTACCTTAACAAGGAATCGTTAAAGACACTGTACACCATGTACGCTTTCCCATACTAGAATATGCAGCACCAGTCTGGAACCCACACCTTGTCAAGCACGTAAAGAAACTAGAGAAAGTGCAAAGGTTTGCAACAAGGTTAGTTCCACAACTCAGGGGTCTGTCCTATGAAGAAAGGTTGAGGGAAATAGGACTAACAACACTGGAGGAAAGAAGGGTCAGAGGAGACATGATAACGACATACAAAATACTGCGGGGAATTGACAAGGTAGACAGTGACAGGATGTTCCAGAGAGGGAACACAGAAACAAGGGGACACATCTGGAAGCTGAAGACTCAGATGAGTCAAAGGGATGTTAGGAAGCATTTCTTCAGCCACAGAGTAGTCAGAAAGTGGAATAGTCTAGAGAAAGATATAGTGGAGGCAGGAACCATACACAGTTTTAAGACAAGGTATGATAAAGCTCATGGAGCAGGGAGAGAAGAGACCCAGTAGCGGACAGCGAAGAGGCGGGGCCAGGAGCTGAGTATCGACCCCTGCAACCACAATTAGGTGAGTACGGAGTTCCATGAGTCTGGGCCTGAGGCGGAGTGCATGGGTATGTCATTTATCGCCTCTTCGAAGTCATTTGGCGTCAAGATAATGTCAGATAGGTTTGCGTCTTTCAAGTTCTGTGGCACTCTCATAAAAAAATCATTTAGGTCTTCGACTTTCAGTCTGGTTAGCGGCTCGCTAAAAACTGAGTCATACTGGGACTTTAGTAGCTCACTCATATCCTTGCTGTCATCTGTGTAGGACCCATCCCGTTTAAGTAGGGGCCCAATACTGGATGTTGTTCTCGACTTTGATTTGGCATAAGAAAAGAAATACTTTGGGTTTCTTTCGATTTCATTTATGGCTTTTTATTGTTCCTGCGTTTCTTGATTCCTGTAAGATTCCTTTAGTTTTTGTTCAATATTTGCTATTTCTCTGACCAGTGTCTCCCTACGTATTTCAGATATATTGGCCTCTTGTAGCCGCTCCGTTATTCTTCGCCTTCGCCTGTATAGGGAGCGCCTTTCTCTTTCTAGTTTATATTTTCTCCTCCTTTTCCTTAAGGGAATTTGTCTTGAGCAAACCTCAAATGCCACAGAGTTAATTTGTTCTAGACATAGGTTAGGATCTGAGATGCTTAGGCTATCTTCCCAGTTTATATCATTTAGGACTTGGTTTGATCATCATCTGTGTGTCTCCCAAACTGCCAGAAGTACTTGTAACCAAGCCTAAGCCTGGCCACTACATCAGTCAGTCTGTTCACATTGCAAGTTGCTCCGTAAACATACTTATCTACGTTCATGTTATCATATTAGGTTATAGATCTACTCAGGCTTCTAACTGCATTCCTATAACAATCATTTTCATTATTTACTTTTCTCCTATTATTCCTAATGCTAGACACAGATATACTAAAGTTATTGTCTACATTCTCCTTCTGGGTACTCTTCTTGGCTAACATATCAACTTTATCATGAAGGAGTAATCCAATGTGTGATGGAATCCATAGCAATTGTACGTTAATTCCTTTGTCCCGGATTTTTGAGTGTCTATACCTGGCTTCAATAAGTATGTTGTTAGATTCATTATATGAGTCAAGATCCTTCAATGATGACATAGAATCAGTAATGATGATAGAATTAAGCTCATTGTCATAAGTTAGCTTTAGTTCCATTATGATTGCAAAAAATTCAGTTTGCAGTGTAGACTCCTGTTTAGATCCATCAGTGTATATAACTTGTGATAACTTATTACTACCTGCTAGGCGATTTAAGGAAGGGATTACTAGCAATGAGCTTCTTGGGAGGGACTTGCAGGTATGTGATATTAAATGAACACATCTTCCATGGAGGGGTGAAATGTTCTTGTTGTCTATAGTGATACAA